>VXAX01003040.1:102868-123413 GCA_013399835.1 Leptocoma aspasia | reverse complement strand
ACAGCTGGCTGAACATGAGCCAGCAGTGTGCCCTGGTGGCCAAGAAGGCCAACGGCATTCTGGCCTGTATCAGGAACAGTGTGGCCAGCAGGACCAGGAAGGTCATTCTCCCCCTGTACCTGGCACTGGTGAGGCTGAACCGTGAGTGCTGTGTCCAGTTCTGGCCCCTCAGTTTAGGAAGGACGGGGAGACACTTGAGCACATCCAGAGGAGGCAATGAGGCTGGTGAGGGGCTTGGAACACAAGCCCTGTGAGGAACAACTGAGGGAGCTGGAGTTGTTTAGCCTGGAGAAAAGGAGACTCAAAGGTGACCTTATCACTCTCTATAACTCCCTGAAAGGTGATTGTAGTCAGGTGGAGGTTGGTCTCTTTCTCCAGGCAGCAACTGACAGCCTTTAGCTGCGTCAAGGGAAATACAGGTTGGCTATCAGAAATAAGTTTTTTATGGAAAGAGTGATAAAGTACTAGAATAGTCAGCCTGGGGATGTGGTAGAGTCACCATCCCTGGATGTGTTTAAAAAGACTGGATGTGGAATTCGGTGCCATGGTTTAGTTGAGGTGTAAGGGCATGGGTTGGACTTGAGGGTCTTGAAAGTCTCTTCCATCCTACTGATTCTGTGTGTGATACCTGAAACTTTCCAACAATACTACATTTCTCTTGTTGCAATGAAAAACAACACAACTTATTCTAGCATTCTGGTTGACTAATAATACGGGAATACTTACTTCATTTTTAAATAAACCATAGCATTATTGACCAAGTTTGCCCTTAGCTTACTTCACAAATTTCTGTTACAACAGAGATGATGCTGTCCCTTTATGCCAGTTATTTGGAGCCAAATTGTGATGGATTATCAGGCAACGAGAGCTAAAAAAAAAAAAGTGAGCCAAGGCTTCTTTACAGAATGAATACTAATAAAGCTAGAAACCACCGATACAAATTAACACACTTTCAGAAAACTCCTCTAAATGAGGAGTGCATGTAAAATAATGCATCTGTATATCAATATCTTTCCATAAGAATACGTAGCTACCCCCTAGAATAATAGCATTACCATGACAATTCTCCCCCATGTAAAAAAAAAAAAAGAAATCATAAAAAACCCAAAAAAAACCGCAAACAAACCAACCCCAAATTTGAATGTCTATTGTTATCCAAAAGCATTCCTTCTTCCACTACAGTGACTTTGTTTTCCTCCTACTGCCGTCATTTGTTATCCTCCTGATTTTGAAGTAAAGATACATGCGACTGTATCAATCTTATTCTAGTCTGCTGAGTTTTGTTGGACCAAAACATATTTTCTAAGCATTAAATATTCAGATTCCTACACTTTTTTTTTCTGTTCAGGGTGCCTCAACACAAGCTATTCTGTCATTCCTCTTCCCTCTGCCAGGTATAATAATCTTGCAACTTAATTCCATTGTTTTCTTTTTTGCATTTTAATTGTAACTTAAATGGTACAGTGCAAATATTTTAACTAAAGCATTCATTTTCTTCCTTCCTAAAGTTACAAATAATGAGGTCAACTCACTAAGCATTCCTAACAATTAAAGCATAACAAATGAAAACTGTTCAAAGAAAGATGTCATTAAAAAGCATTTATTCAGTATTACTAGGGTGCGTGAAATTATAAACAGGATTTTGTGTTATTTATTCTTTTATTTACAGAACATAGCAGGGAACTCGTATGCTGCATGGTTCCATGTCATAAAATTTAAAGTTATAGTCTCCATTTCTCATATTAACTGTCCAGTTAAGAGCTCAGTGGCTGACTTAGTATTGACTGCTTACAATGAAGAGCAGACTATTTCATATGGGGTTCAACACCTGAAACACCACTTGGGCACTGCATGGGCAAGGCTGGTTGCTTTGTGTTTGAAAAGAAAGAGGGCCCTAAGGCAATCAGAAGTACATCATTCAATTTCAGGCTATTTTTTCAGCTAACAGGGAACATACTCATGGTCAATTCTTTTTCTCCCCAGTGGATATGAAAACACCTGATGCCCAACATTAATTCTAAACTATTAAAAGTCTTACAATATGTAGCACAGCTAGATTTTTCCAGTTGATTAAAACTCTACATTTTGTTTATATGACTACCTCCTTTTGCCTAATAACATGAAACACTTCACCATGTTGTACTCTTTAAAAAGCTGAAAGTTTAATATAAGTAATAACAGCATTCATCACAGTCTATCAATGGTAGTCAAGTTTCAAACATGGGAACAAATCTGAGTCTGTTCAATGAGGATTTCTGGTGAACACAAGTAATGATTTTCTTGGGTACAAGATCACCAGGTATGAGTACCCACTATATATACAAGAGGTCTTTTGCCTCCAGAATTCCTCAATTAAGAGAAGTAAAAAATAGCAGACTCCAAATATAGCTGTTGCACGCGAAATCCATTTGCATAATTTAAAATGTTAATATCCAACAATTGGCCAAATTAAGTTCCATCTTGTCAAAAAATTATTTTGGTTTATGAAAGCATGTTGACCTTGAAATAACTTGAGCAGCTGCATTTGCCATTGAAATGCTGCAGCCAAAATGGATATCCTGGCAGGTGCAGCACTAGCACGGGGATCAGTAGAGTCATATGAAATAGAACACATCTCACATAGTTCATAAACATCCAACACTCATCTCAAAGACCATATTTTTTTAATGGCAATCTGCTTTTCCCCTCTTACATACTCCACAGTTTTTATGGAGTTCACCAGTAAGTTTGGCCTTTTTGCTTCTGTTTCTACTGCAATGCATATACTCCCAAAGAAGTTTAGCACAGTACTTGCAGTAACTGGAGCTTAAAGACACATAATGGGGAGAGCAGGGGGAATCCTCCCATTTGAACACATCCTAGACAAAACACATTTTTATATGTTGAATGCCTAACGCTGGTTATTCTAGAGCACTTTACAGTAGCTTTTTGAAAAGTTCCTTCTATCCCAAAACAAAATTTTCAATGTATGTTCATGCATATGTATATGTACCTTTGCAGGAGCAATGAAGACTTTCAGAAATCCACCTCTAAAACCCACACTCACAGGTTGCAGAACGTGTGGATTGAACTTTCTGAATATTTGACTACCCAAATGTATCAGTAAAAGCCTCTGAATACTCAACAGTTTAGTAAGTCAGCTATCTACAACACCTAAATACAAATTAATGTCAGGGTTTGAAGGTAGTTGCCAAGGTCTTCTAAATCTTGGAGGGTTGAGTGGACATTAAGAAAGAAAGTGTCTCATACACAGTTAAAACTAAGCAGAGATTTTAAAGGATAGAGTATATGTTCCAAAGGATAGAATACAGAATAAGCTACATTACTTGTTTTGGTAGCATTAAAATAAAGAGAAGCAAATTTGGTATTATTCAATTCTTAAACTTAATTGTTTTACTACCTTAAAGAAAAATTATTACAAAATGCAATCAGTATGTGTTCTATAAAACACAATCACAGTTAAGAGCCAAGGTATTTTCATATGATGCAAAAGTTAGGTTCAAAGTAGTAATATAGATTCACCAATAGCATCCATGAAAAGGAAGTTTGCAATAAATCTAGAAAATAATCCTTTAAAAAATATAACATCTGTCAGTTTCCAAACATTTTTAAAAGGACTAAAAATACTTGAACACATCAAAGACCAGTTCTGCCTCATTGGTTCAAAATTTAGACCTCAGGCCGCAGTGGTTGTGTTACAATGATGCTAAGCATTAATTTTTCTGTATTACACCTTAAAAATTTCCCAGTCACTTTTAACTGATGTTTGTAACTAAAAATATAAGGTTTCTTAAAGAGTTAACACATTTATTGGCTTCAGTGTAAGACCCACAATGTTATTCTTTTAGAATGTCTTTTTAATTAAATCTCTCATGACAAATAACTCACAGTAGTAAGATGGTTCCACAAAATGATCGACAACATACTTAATGATGACATTTAAAGTTGATTTCACTTGAAAACATTTGTCACATTTTATATATTCTGTCTACAGATGATTTCCACATTAGATGTCCTCAGCTTTCAAGTGTAATTACTTTTGTCTTACTGCTAATTACAATAAACTCCCAAACTGAAACTTAATCTAAAGGATATCTTCTGCTGGATTAGAAAATAAAAATGCATCACATCTAAGGCCCTAGAAAATATACAGCAGCTATTTTTTTTTTAATGTATAGCTGTTTTATATATAGGATAATTAGTGTTTCAAGTAGGTAGATCCATCCTCCACTGCTAGAGGTGTTACATATAAAAGCCAAAGTTAACTACCTAGATATAAGGAAATTGCTCAGTATTCAGGGGAAAAGGTTTTCTTTCCCTCCCCAGAATTACCAGTGGAGCTAAATACTTTCAGCATGTCTATTGATATCAACAAAACTTCATTTCCTTTATTTAGAATTATAGAATCATTTAGTCAGAGTAGTAAGTCTTTTCCTTTAGCAGTCTAATAGCCAGCTGTAGATACTGAAGTATTGGTAATTTGGCCAGATACTAAAAGAAAAACTCCTCAAAACATACAGGTAGGTATTAAAGCATTTCAGTTTATGTGAATTTTGTAACTACCCACAACCTAGGCAGTAAGTTAAACCTAGGCACTATGTTCAGCCTGAACAAGCTCTGCTTTAAAACCTACATCTCCCTTTACTGCATTGCCTCACAGTTCAGTGAATTAATACATGAAGTGGATACAGAACTATTCATTTTTGCAGGTGCACAAGTATGACTGCATAGAACCTACAGCACACATCACACCCAGGCAAGTACATCGACAGGAGCTGAAATGGGACCCCTGCTCTCAGAGGTCAGATGGAGATCCTTGGTGAGCCTGTTCAGGACAATTAATGCTCATTAGTGCTCTCAGGGCACTCATCTTCAGGTATGTACCTATCAGTCAAGTAGCGGGGTTTTTCCACCAGAGAGTTTTCTAAAACGTATTTTTGCATTTCCTTCTCACAAAATTATTTTTGTTTAATTCATAACTTCCTATCTTTGGTCAAGGGAAAAAGGAGCTTCTGCTAAAGTAAAAAGACCCAAAAATGCAACATACTTAAGAATACTACATCCTTATAATCCACAGAATGACATAAACCTTATTGCTTTCCAGATAAATGCCGTAACTAACACAGAAATTAAATTCACCACAGCAGTTATAATGTAATGACATAGTGTAATAAATTTCTGATGTTACAAAAAGCAGCTCTGGTCATTAGAACCATTTTTCACAGATTTAATTGCATTTTTTCATTTAGTCCAGAGCATCAGAATATCTATTCACCATTTCTTTTTTTTAAATGAGCTTCTTCTACTGAAAATAGATGGCTCAGGGTTGAGATTGGACTTTTTTCACCTTCTGGATGAATCAGTTTCTTCTCCATGCATGTCTGAGGCACTGCCTGCCTGTCCCTCAGCAGGCATTTCCAAATGAAATGAAAGAAACAGACACCAGGGAATTAAAGGTTGATGAGACTTTAGGTTAGTCTGAGAACCATTACTGAGTCTGCCTTAGTGCTGTTACAGCTGGTGAATAATGACTCATTTATGAATAATAGCCTTGCTAATCTTCACAACAACTGTTAGTAAAAGGTCACTTCAGCTCTGAAAATGTTTGTGTTTCCCTTTTCTTGTTGTAATAAAATCTTCAGCTGATGCAACATGTCATTTAATATGATTTCTTTTTTCTTGTAACATAGTTGGACTCAAAATGGGATGTTGTTTGCAATGTAATGTTTCTCTCACTAGATGAGAGAAATTAATCCTACCTATTTTACTATAAAAGTACCATGCTCTTCTGGCTTGTGTAGTACATTTTAATTATGTGTATTTTCAAAGAAAGAACAAAATAACAAGCAGCAGGTAAGAGGTGAACCTTCACAGTAAAACTGTGAATGGGTATGTATAAATATATAAAATGTATGGAAATTACTGCATGAGGATGGTGTGCTGTTAATCTCCTAGGTTCTGTATGGTTTCCACAACTTTAATTTTTCCACCTTTGAATGTCATGGCTGTGTCATAATTCTGTCTTATTTGGTGCTTATTTTTTCTTTTTTTTTTTTTCTTTCCCAGGAGTAATTCAGAGTTGCTAACTTTTTTTTACATGAACTACAGATGCTAACAAGTGCTTTTCCTATAAACAGTGAACTGTAGACATATCACATTCTGTCACAAATGATTTCTACATTTTTGAAGAATGGACACTTGAAAAGTAAGTGTTCTCAAAAATTTATAACATTAAAAATATATGACAAATAAAATAAATTTAATATTAAAATACTTAAGATTACTTACTTCTGAGGTGAATATAACTACAGCCAAAATAAAGAATTAGGTACAAAAGTTTTTACACAGATTTCAGAAAAAAAGTAATTTTGTTAAATATTTTAACAGAAAAAAATACCACGTGCTATAAAACTGTACTTCAAGGCATATTTATGCTTTGGCAAAATTATTCATAGTAATATGTAGGTCACCACAACAGCTGACATAATAAAGGTTAAAAACACAGAAGCTCAGCATTGCTATGCACAATATGTAAAGTAAGGATATTTCCATACAATCTGCATAATTTTCATGCTTTGCCTTAGTCTTCACCCATGCAATTGCCTTCCTATCTCATACCTATGTTTGATATGGGGACCTTCTATGAAATGTCCTTAAAAATATATTACTCAGTAAAATACCACTGTTCATGTTCTTCAACATGAGGCTTTTCTTGCAGAGACAGGTAAAGAGAAGACAATATGCTAGAACTGAAAGGAAAGCCGCTGATCTTGTGTGAGGTAGATTAAGGAAAAATAGAAAAAAAAGAAAAAAAGCCAAATTTATGTTGTGTTTATTAGCCCATATAAAATCAGGCATTCGTACTTGAAATTACTCCCTGTAAGAGTACATGTGGCTGTAACAATGTCACAAGCACAGAGGGTGCCTAAGTCCCATCAGGCCTGGCTGTTGTTGCTTCTGACTTGAAAAGGTCTCTAAATCTGTTTTCAAAATGTTGATGAATTCTCTTTTCCATGCCTGCCAGCTTTCTCTTCCTCTATAGCAATGCTTCTACTGTAGTATCAATGAAAAAATGCCTCCCCCAGTCTCACAAGATAGAAAAGCACTCTTTTTATTCATCAGTGTGTTATAACACCAAAGAAATGCTTTGGGAAAGATTTTATGCTGCTTGTGCAAACCCTGACAACCCAGGTTATCCCCACCCTCTGGAAGTACATGAATGAAAACCGTTCACAGAGCTCTCGTGTTTTTTCCCTTTGTAAAAGCAAACACAACAAGACCTCATGCTTCCAGCCTGCACTGAACCTATGAATCAGGCAAGCTTATTTGGGACACTTAATTAGTCCAGAACTTCAGAGCTGCAGTATGAAGGGAATGGCCCGACCTTGAGAAGAGCGTCCCAAGCACACAACACATCTCCCAGCTGGCAGCTCTCACACCTTTACTGCACCAACCTTAATTCTCAGTAATAAGTCAGATTCCTTTTTTATGAGACACAGCAATACAACCAACCATAAGCTTGTGTTCACATAGCCTGTCTTCATTAACAGAAATCTTTTCCCCTCCAAGAGGTGGTTGCGGTTTCTGCAACATCAAAACTCTACAATTTCCCAGAGAGCGCATGAAAGTTGAAGTAGGTGGTCTCATGACTAAGCTGTCATTATGTGGCTTTAATAATAAAATTGCTATCCCTCTTTCATCCTCCCTGAAAAAAAAAAAGTCTTAACATATTAATATACATTTGATACAGTTTTAAAACCTTTTAGAATGATAATTCTTTTTAATTCCAGAAGTTTTTATTTGGTATCAGAGACAGACAAAGTTAATAAATTCCTTCCACCAGAATATTGAGAAACATATTTCTTCCTTTCAAAACAATAGAGTGAACAAAAAAAAAAAAAAGACTTACTTCTTACTTAACAAAAATAAGTCTTACTTTTCCCACTGGAATTTTGAACATATTAGTTTGCTATTCACCCAGAAATCACCTCCAGTTATGCACCTTCCATTCTATTTTTTCAAGTAGAAATGATGAAACATTTTCAATAAATACATGCCAAAAAGTCAGTTTATTGTTGTTAAAATAATTAGAAATCTACATTTCATCACTCATTGACATGTTTCTTACTATCTGTCATAGAATTCAGAAAGTTACATATTTATGACCAAACCTGGCTACGCTTTCCAGCTTTATATACCAAATACCATCTCTTCCAATTTCAGCTTCAGTCAACACATTCAATACAGTGCATGCAATTCCAATTATTCTTCCACTGTAGCAAGGCAAATACAAGCTAAGATGCAAATTAGCTGCTAAACATACAGCCCAAATCTGCACCCGGAACTTCCATTAGATCACTCTAGAGAGAAATGTATATATCAAGTTAGCTGACTAGTAATTTACTCATTTTAATTTTTTACAGGTTAATCTTGCCAAGATCAGGAACACATCTGTTTCAGTTAATTCAAGGTAATTCACTCTAAATTATTATCCACTCTGAAATGAGTCAACAGTTTCAATGAGTATTCCTTATGTATGCTGTCTGTGGGAGTAATCCCATAGTCAACATCAGCAAACTCAACAATTTAACAACCACTCTTAAGGCACTGATAATTTTTGAAGGTCTGGTCTTAGACTTAACCGAAATCTTTTGGGAGTTGGGGGAAGCATTCTTTCCAAACTTCACTGAATCAAACTATTAATATGAGCGTATTTTCTGTAAAACACATATGACAGTATATCTATCAATATACCAATCAATATGAGCACCTAAGAGAACTTTTGTGTTAAATATTAAGAAGTACATTACCCAGATAGTGGAATTGCTCCACAATTCTCTCTAGCTTTCCTCTCCCAGAGTAATATTTTATCACTTATATCTATTACATTCTGAAAGTGTGGTTTTCTGAAGACTGTCTGAAATCCTCTTCACTTCAGTATCAGTTCACAGAGTTGACAGCATGACTAGAAATGTGAGGGCAAGAATAGAAACAGCATTTAAGTAACCCGGAGATTTCAGTTCATTACATCCTAACACCCTTTCCTTAAGTTTATATGATTTTTTAAAACAATGCATAATTAAAAATTAGTGAGGTGAAGAGACTACAAGACCTTGCATGGCAACCAACCAGGAATGATTGCCATTTTCAAAGTCAAACTGAATTTTTTCATGTTAAGAAGTAAACAAAAACAAAAATTGTTTTTTTCCAATCCTTCCTCTTCACAGTAATATTTTCTCCAATATACACAATATTTTTTAACTTCTTTTGAACCAGAATTTCCAGGGTTCTGAAGCAGATCAGATATTAATTTCAACAGCCTGAAGGCCTGTTTTTAGCAAACAAGAGGTATTAATTAACACCATTAAAACCTGAAATGTTTTTTTATTTGCCAGATATTTCAAGATATATTTCCATTGATAGATTGCAATTATCCTTGTATAAGAATCAAGGCACATCAAACTCATATAAATGTCTTAAGCCCTATTTCAATTCACACAATTTCCTTCAAAGAATTCAGCTACATTGCATGGCAAATCCTTCATAAATCTAGTTAAACCTTTTTCAACATTTGTGTGATAATCTGCCTTTTCTTACTCAAGGATGTTGTGTCTTGACTGTTTCACTAACAAAGAAAATGACATTTTGAGGTGCCTACAAAAACTGAACTCCAATTATAAGGGTAGCAACCCATGAGTCAGAGCAGTTGTGTTTTATTAATAATCCTTTCAGTCATTTTCCTTGCAAACTAGGGCAAGTCACATCAAATCTCCCTTTTCTTTGGTTTGCTCTCTTGATTTACCCTTCTGGAACCTCCTCTGAGAACAGACTTTCCATGTACCTACCACTGTCCCAAAGAGGCTTCTCAGTGAGGTCTTCTGGGTCTTCCATGTTAGATTCTACATATTAAATTATGAATAGAAGGTACTATTTTTTTTTTTGTGGTTTATAAATACACATGGGCAAAGTGTTAACTTTTTACTCTAAAACAGCCAGGATTTTCAGAATCTGATATTCTGGGACTGCCACAGACAAAAAGAGTGGAAGAATGGTACTCAATCCTGAGCAGCTATTTTTTCTACTGTAAAGAAGAAGTCCTTGAAAGAAAATTACAGATACAGAGAAAGAAAAGAAAGTAAACTTATTTATATCTTGTCTTCCTGTTCTTGATTGTGTAAGTAAATATTACAGAGTAAGGACCAAATCTGAGAGTCTGACTATTGTCTGTCACTGGAAAAGAAATCTAGATTTATGTTTTTTTGTTACAATGCAGTGAAGCTTACTTGTTACCAAAAAAATAGGAATGCAACCATTCCTGTTTAAAAAGATGTGTATTTCTATACAATGTTTTGATCTCAATTATGGACTATGCTGATTGTTCACTCATATTTTAACAACTTAAATTTTGCTTTACTCAACCCTCAGATTACAGCTTTTAAGAAATGCTCAGCTCATCTGCATTAAGGCAAACTATGTTGCTCTTTTTTTCCCCAAGTTATTTGTCTTACAAAGGCTATAAGCAATTTAAGGCATCTCTTGAGAGTAGTGGTGGGGGAGAAGAAACATAGGCAGAGAAATAAGAGAAGATATGAGAGAAAAAAATTATCTCTCCACAGAAAAGCTCTGAAAACAGTTATATTCTCATCTAGACTGGGAAGGAAATATTACTTTTTGTATACAACACAATAAAGCAGTAAAATTTTTAAATGCACTTGGCAGCTCGGTGGTGTATTTTTTGTTACCAGGTACAATTCAAAGAGCTGAACTGTTTGCCTAAGGGATATAACAGGGGTCTTTGCAACAAAAATGTTTGAGGTATTTTTTTTCCACTCTGTATGGGAGATCTGGTTCAGAAATAGTCTCAGAATCTTCTTTAATTCTCAGGCTCAAAATAAGCAAACCCTTACCAGACATGTTTAGTTAATGGGTTCAAGAACATTGAGTTTAGATTAATATAATAAAAAGAAAGTACCAAAAGCAAGCTGCAAAGACAACAGATTTAAGATAATTTAACCACAATAAAAGGCTGGAAACGTTGGGAATTTTCTAAAAAGAAAAGAAAGATGTTTTCTGTGAACAGTTCAAATATCAAACCTAGGCAATACTTTAAAATAACATAATTTCCTCCTCCAATGTAAGTTCAGTGCTCAAGCTTCACAGAAATGAGCTCTGCCAGACTAAATAAATGGTGTTCACCCGACGTGTGATATAGAAATAGATTTTTAGATGGTACACATTGGCAGGTCTAAACCCCTTCAAAATGCTGTGTCAACAGAAGCATTTTTATTAATAAATATGTTCTGATATGAAACAGAGGATATTTCACAATTGTGAAGATTTTTTATTATCCCAGGCTGACCAAAAGTGAAGAGGTGTGGCTCAGGCAGCAGCTCAAAGTAAAAGGATAGGAACCCAGGAAAAAGGACTGGTAAAGACTGCTTTGGGAGTGCCTTGTTAGCAAGGAACTACCAGAGGTTTCCACTCAGATAGCAGAAATACACATTGAAGAGGCAAGAGCAAAGCTTCTCCTGGGCAGCCAAGAGCTGGGACAGTGAGGTGAAGCAGCACAAGCACACCAAGTGCAGGATGAAGCAGAGTCAGACTGCCTGTGGGAGCAGTGACTTGAAATGCAGACAGTGGCTGCCAGCTTCTGGCCTGGAGTGAGCGGGCAGGGACCTGAAAATCACAAACTCAAAGATCGTGGCCGAAGCAGTAGGAAGCAAAGAACAGCCCCACCAATAGCCTTGCCAAGGAAAGGACTGTACATAGTTTTAGATTTCAGGAAAGCAATTTTAGGGATGGCAGATCATCTCATTGCACTGTAAATTATCCTGTTGCTTTTACCCTTCGATAAATTACTTTTCATCAAATCAATCGATTCACATCTCAAAGTGAAAAAAAAACAGCAACCTCAGAGAGCTCCAGAGAAACCAGTTTCATTTCCCCAAGGTTCTGGGGAAGGCTGAAGCTGGCATTTATCAGTGATCCACTAAATTTCAATTGGGTATTTTTGCTGTCACTCAAGTCCCGGACTAACTGTATTTATTCCCAAATCCACACAGTGAAACAGAATATTTGATTCCTTCTTCAAATTAAAAACAAGGCCATTTCATTGAAAAAAATATGAAGGCAGCAGAATTTGAATATTTTTACTTTTTAATCTTATTGTTCCTGTTCACTTAAATTGTCTCTACTTACAGCTATGTACCTTGGGGTGGAATTGTCCATGTTGCTTTCTTACCTGAGTTCTAAAATAATACAGTGGGAGTTTTGGTTTTGCCTTTAACCAAAATGCTAATGTGCATAGAAGCTCTGGTAAGGATTTTTAGACTAAGACTAAAATTGTACTTCAGTATTAGATGCAGCACATGAGAACCTGCTGCTGTTTCTCAAAACAAAAATATACATGCACTTCTTTTAACACCTACCCTGAAAGGCCAGGGGGAAAACTTTCTTCACTGGAGAGCACCTAGCACCCTTCCCTGACCTAGGCAGGCACTTTCCACTATAATTTTAGTATTTCCCAATGCAGATAAAAAGTTGGTGACCAGCTGGGTGCAGGTCTTTTTCTCTAGCCCTTATGATCAAGAATAGAGACTTTTTTTCTCCAGATCCCTGCATTAAATTATGTGATTAAATGAAAATAAAGCAAATTAAAGTAACTTCCACAGGTGAAATGGAAATTACCTCCAAAGAATTCTATATTTTTGTATAGATAAGGAGTAAGATTCTGCGTCAAAATAAATTGATTTTGGATCTGTTTCTCTTGCTTGACAAATTTTTAATCAGACTGTGGGGAAAGTGAAATGGTCATCTGGCATTTCCTCCTCTACTCACATTTTACATGAAATGCCCTTTTATTTAGATAATGGTGATAGTTGCTGACTTTATGAAGATATTCAGAGGTTCTGAGTTCTTGCAGTATAATTGAGATTTCAAAGCCCAAAGGAGTGAGCTTCAAAATTAATGCAAGTAAAAAGCACATGCATCATGCTCTGGACCTTGGGCACCTGGTAGCACTGGAAAACATGGGGTTTGTTTCTGTCTCAGATACCTGTCAATTAAAGGCTGCAGTTCTCACCTTTCAGAGCACTAAACATTTCTTTTCTTTAGGTTTTGCTTAAGTGTGCCAGGAAGCAGAATGAGCAGGCTCCTTCGCAGTTGGGGCTGAGCTGGGAGCCGAGAGTGACTCAAGAGCAGGCCATGCCCTCCCTGCTGAGGCATCATCTGAGCCACTGGTGGTGGCAGAGTCTGCCTATAGTCCAAGGGCCATCACATCCCTTATTACCAGCATTTAGGAAGGAAAGAGAGAAGAATGTATGGTAAGACACTGTTCCTCAACCCAACCCTGATGAAGTAGCAACTGGGTGATGCACATGAATGTGTACAAAACCTGTACAGGACCTTCCCTCTGATTGGATCTGTATTGCTGAACAGAAGTAGAGGTAGTGTTTCCTGTCCTGGCTGGATGTAAGGAAATTCCAAGCATTTGTCCAACACACAAAGGCTTGAGTAGAAAATTAAGGCAGAATAGGTAATATAAATAGAAAATGCAGTTTGGAATAGCCATTACTAAGCGACTTGCTCGCCTAAGCAAGCACCAAAATAATATTTTCTCACAGTAGTTATAATCCTCTGTTGAGTCTTTAAGAGCATTTCAATGCCTTCCATTATTTACACATTTTTTTCATGTTGAAGTTGGGTATAGGAATAAACTATAGATAAAATGTAAACCTATGGAACATTTTTCAGGCTCAGGTTTCTTCTACAGCCTCCACAGAGCACTGATAAACTACTTTAGTGAGGAAAGCAAGTCCTTTTTAGTCATTTACAACTGCCCTTACTCTAGATAACAATATTGTTCCTGAAAACGGGAGGCAAAATAAGAAAACATAACTTAGAAAACACAGACTAAAGACAATGGTATATGAAGAAACAACAAATGTTCTCATAATTGCATTCATTTGCAATCACGAGATGTAGGAGTGCTCTCTACTAAAAAAAAAAGGCAGTGAAAGTCATAATTGTAGTGGTTCTCTTGCTGGGGTTAGGAAAAAAAGGCTTTCAACATAACGGAGCCTAACCTTGACAAATTACATAGCTCAGATGACAATCTGGAAACAATAACTCCAGGAGAACTAATCCTGGGCTGATGTACCACAGTCTTTTTAATATATACTAGATAAACAGATACAAACACCAAAATAAAAACTACATTACCATGACAGCATTTCATCACTCTTTTGCAGATATCTACATCAAAGAACTGTGAAAATGGCCTCAAAATTTCTTAGTATAATGCACACCATAAGGACCATACACAAAAAATAGATTCTAAAATATTTGGAGGGCCAACAAAACCAACACTGAAAAAATAAGGGGATTTGATATGCAAAGACAATGACATGAAAATGGAGGTAAAGGAATGTAAGGCCTGTGCATTTTTCCATTGAAATAAAAAATAGTTCATAATATTTTGTCTTGTTCAGTTGAAGCTTTAAAAACTGTATATTTTGGCTATGGTAAAAACTCTTTCTATGCTTTTTGTTTTGATCATAACTGTCTCAGTAAAATTTGTGTGTAATCTGTCACTGGTCTTTGAGAGAATGGCCATGGCTAAGGGTATTTTGTAATTTATACTGACCAAAGCATAAGTGTCAAAACTCATGGACTACAAAAACCACAAATATCTTTTAAAAGTTCTTATATTTCAGCATAGAGAGATCGGTAAAGAAATTCACAGGTTAAAAATACATCCTTATACAAAAATTGAGGACTGCATTGTTTATGTAAGTGTTAGAAACAAGCAGGCTTTCCATAACTGACCATACTTGGGAGGTTATCTACATGCAAACAGCATTAGTAATATTTCATTTCTTGTTGTATAGCCTGTGAGGGAAGGTTTGCTGGCATGTCTTTCTTTAGATCAGTGACACACCACGGCACATAAAGACAGCCTGGTGGTTGCAATGCTGTTAGTCATTTTTGCAACACAATAGCTCTGATTTAAAATATTTTCTATGACAATAATGGATTTCACACATGGAAAGCAGCAAGAATAAAATGAAGACATACTCCAGATCTCCAATCTTTACTAAATATACACACACACATAAGTCCAGGTGCTCATTATTTTAACTTGTGTATTTTGCTTTTTAGAACTGTTTACAGTTGTTCTTACTAGAATCATATTATTAGTTGACATAATAACTTTTGTCAAGTCCCAAATCAGTATAAACTACAAAGCTAGCTTTACAATAAGACTTACTCACTGCCTACTTATTACCTATACTGCCTATAATTTAATAAAAGACTAGCAAAATGAGGGATAGATTTTATAAAGTACAAGAATTTTTTTAAAGGGACTCATAGCCACTTCTGAAGATTCAGAATTTTTTTTCAATCCTAGATTAGGCAGTTTATTCTTAATAGATTAAAAAAAAAAAAAAGAGAGAAAAAAACGCCAAAACTGTTAACTTGGGGGTTTTTCACTAGAAATGATGCAAATGATGCAAATATGACAAGCTGAATTCTACTAGTTTAAAAATCTTGAATTGCAGAGTAGGCACAGCTTATCACTGTCTTGTCAGTGATAAACACTTTTCAATAACTGCTGCATATTCACACTTCATTAAGTTTTATTCAAGTAGTAGCTTACTGATTTTTTTTTATTTGATTTCATTTCCATTTTCATCTTAATTCAACACAGAGTAAAAACTAAATACCACTTCTGAAAATTAGAAGCATTGGAATACACTGATAATATAAAATCAAGAATTAGCAAAAAAATGGTTATTGGGTTAGGTTGTTTTAGTACGTCTGTACATATTTGGGGGAAAAACTTACCAGGTTTATTTAAAATTTATATGCAGCTCTTCATCAATTTAGTAGTAAATGCTAATGTTTCTTTGGTGGAAGAAAAGGGAGTAAAAAGCAAAAACTAAAATATTGTGTGAATCACAACTTATGCATATTCTCTAACCTGTGGGTAAACTAAATGGTTTCAGCTACTTGGACTAAGTCAGTCCTCAATAGTGATCTATTTTTTCTTGAGTTTAGGCTATGCTGGTGGCACATATTTCAGCCTCTCTGAGGTAAATCCCAGTTACTGCTTTTGGCATATATAACATAATGTGCTATGTTGCTCAATGCTTAATACTTTATTTCATTCTGTTTCATCTTAGATTTTCAACAAATAAAGACAATTTGAATTCCATAGAGTGGCACAACATGATACTACGTGTCACATTCAAAGAATTCAATTTTTTTAGCAGTCAGTCAAATATTCCTTTGACACAAGGCACTTTTTAATGCTTAGTTGCAACGTCCTGTGTGGGGACAATGTTGCTTAGAGGAGGATATATGTGAGCAGTAGGATAGTTCACTTCAACTGTGATTAAAATCAGTTCCTGAGAATGAATCACTCTTTCGGTTTAAGACATCTGAAATGAAGCCGCTGTGTATGCTGCCTGTTTCCCTGCATGGTGTTTTCATTGCCTGGTTTCTATAATGGAAAGGAAACAGTTTTATCTGCAGTCATGGACAGACTGGACCTCTCTGAAAGACCAGGTTTGGTTAAACCTTGCCAACCCTTGTTTCAAACCTGCCACACCCAATACCAAAGGTACAAAAGCTATTTTTACCTTCACCGTGCTAAGTCTCAGTCACTTTATCAAGCACTGGTTTTCTTTACCACCATCATTTGGGAAATGCACAGCACTACCTGTAAGTAACTTTTACAAAAGAAAAAAACAGATTGCCCAGATGATTACTCAGTAAAGAACCGAAAATACCTTAATCTTGAAAGATTTAATATACTTGCAGACTGGAGTATAGAGGTATTAGAGTCCTAATGAAATTTTGTTAATAAAAATTAATCTCCTTGGCAGCCCCACCCAACTTTATACTGTCTACTTGTATTCTGTGAATACAAGGGAATATATGTGCAAGTGAAATGGTCCCTGAAGTCCCCAGTGCCTTTCATATGTCTGTCTTCAGCTAATGGCATCTAAACGTGCACCACCTGATATCTTTTGTCAGTCTTCTAAAAACCTTGCCTCCAAGCATTTTTCATTGTGACATTTGGACATTATCCTTAAATAAAGGAAGTGTAATGGTTTGTTGACCATTTTACTTCTGTATTCACCAAAAGAGTTGTATTATAGTAATTAAATCTTCATTGTCAGGTCCTAACTAAATTTCTGAGTTGATCTAAAGATACATGAATAACATGAAATAAAAAAATGATAAATACTAAGTTATTGGTTTATTCTAATTAACATAATTACAGATTGGCTTCACCTCAGCTATATCTCTGGTTTTCACGACTCTCAGTTACAAAAGGAAATCATGCATAATCTTTCCATCAATTTGAGGATAACCCATCTTATTCTATTTCCATGTGTAGAAATGCTTTAATATTGACTATCTTGCCCAGGAATGGGCTGAAATAACTATGTTAATTTTTTTTTTTCTAAAATTGGAGAGCTTCTGTTCCAATTACTATTAAAAAAAAAAAAAAAGGGAAAAAAAAAAAAAAAAAGGGAAAAGAAGGGGAAAGAAAGAAAGGAAAGGAAAAGGAAAAAAAGAAGAGGGGAAAAAAGGAAATTTGCTTTAGAACAGATACTAGAACACAAGGAAGGCACTATTTCTTTGGCCAGCTTTTGAAACTCCTAGCTTTATCAAATGCTGTAGAATTGGGCGATCTAATCAAGACCTAAATGTCTGTCGGGGGGAACATTTAGCTAGCTGCATCTGCAATAAATCAAGAAAACATTTGTTTAGCAGTCACCAGGAGACACAGGAGTATGGCTGGCCCTTAATCAGGTTAGCAGAGGCCACAGGGGACACAAGGCCAGCAGGCAGGCGCTGACCCCTGCACTGCTGCCCTGTGACATCCAGCCAGGTGAGTGGCATGGGCTGAGATCGAGGGCTGAGCCCGCAGCAGCACCAAAGCAGGGGGGAGGTCCCCTCAGCCTGCTCCTCTCAGATCTCTCCTGCCCAGGGGACCCAGGACCTGTGGCTGACCTGCGGGTCAGGGATCAGAGTCCTGCAGAAAACTTCTTAAAGAAGAATTCTCCTTATAATAAGAATAGAGAAATTAATGACTAACAGAAAGGCCTCATGATGTCACCCACAACTGTTTTTCTCCCTTTTAAAGAATTATATTAAATCCAAAAATTTTGGTTTTAATTTTCTTTATAAAATCTGGAATTGGAAAACGCTGCATGAGAGGTACAAGAGGAAAAATTAACAAAAAGGTAACAGAGTAGGCTGCTGACTTGTATCTATGTGTTGCCTTTGTGTCTTATTCCTTCTGGCCACACATGAAGGTGTGGCACCTCTCAGGTGTGGTACTTACGCTAAATATGTGTCACCTGCTTTCAGATGGTGCCTGCCTTTCCTTCCTTTGCAGCAAAAATACTGCATATGAATTACATATATAAAAACATACATATATAACTTATTCTTTAATAATCTCGTATCCTCGTTGATACATAGAGTTCTCTAGAGAATGGTACCATATACAACTCAGTGAAACAGTATCACCCTTAGTTTAGAGCTATGACAGGACTGTCATGGGGAAAAGAATGCATTTTGCTTTACATTAAATTAGTTGTGTGACAGAAAAAGTAAATTTGGAGCTGTGTTTATATTCTCTCCCTTCAAAAATAATGAGTAAATGATCAATAAACTCAAAAATTACATACACAGGCAAATATTTTTTACATTTTGCTTATGAACATTTTGAACTACCACAACACATAAATCCTATAAGGATTCTAAAAGTATTAGCTATGTATATCAATAATGAATACATCCAGAAGTGTAATAAAAAAAACATTAAGGCAGCAATAAATAATGATAAAATCCAGCAATTTTCACCCAAGTCACCTCATCTTTCAAACTTCAACTCCTCTGCAAAACAGGTTGCAGAGTTATTTTAAATAAACATAGAGATAACAATGCTTTTATCTATTCTAATAGGCTTCAAAAAATTGTTTCCAGACTACAGTATTATAGCAATAAACTAGTTTATTAAGTGAGTATTCTTTCTTCAGGCAGTTCATATAATCTGCATTTTAATCTTCCAATAGAAACAAAGCTGTTTTATTAAGACAGTAAATATATTAGCCAGAATTCTACACTAGAAAGTAATTTCTAAATATTTAATTCACTATATAAAGTAGTATATTAGTGGTATAATAGAATATAAAAGGTAAAATAATAAAACTAGAAGTTACCAAAACTGCTTTGGTTAACTAAAAAAAATACAGTTTTGAAGAACAGTGGTAATTACTATATCTCGCTCTTGCATGGTCCTTTCAACAAGCAAGTCCCAAAGCACTGTGCAAAGTAAATCAGCATCATTGCTTTTGCTTTTCAGATAAACAAAATGGCTCAGAAAAGGAAAAGTAACTTTCTAAAGTTGCCCCACACATAGAACTAGGTACACAAAGGAATATCCTGAATCTGAGTGCAGTAACAAATTAGACGCCACACTGCTTTACCAAAGGTATGTCTGAGGGAAAGCAAACAGCAGCTGCTATAATTTTCAGTCAGCTGATCACACTGAGTTTTAACTCACTTCACTGTACACAACAAAACTAACAATCTTTTTATTTCTGAAGGCATTATGAGGATACTTCCTGCTTACAGGAAAACTTGCTTCACACACAACTGCATGGAAGGAGACATAAAGACAGACTGAAGTCAAAGACACCATTAAGTTACTTATTTTATTCTGAATAGATTGTGCTGTGAAACATATGGTACTGTAATCAAAGAGATCACTGAGGCTGAGACTTATAGTAATAAAATCTGGCACATTTTCAGCACAGAAAAGCTAATAATTATTCTCAGAGCTACATGGAAACTATCAAAAGCTCTGTAGGCATTACCTACAGCTCCTAATTGCAGCAAATCCCTTATTATTAGGACTACATTTGTCAAAGAAAATGGACAATGTTCATACAGTATATTGAATTCAAATCAAGTGTCAATATAGAGTAAGGGGTCTGCTTGTGTCATGCTTCGGCTTCCATTTGGGGGAGCTTTGTCTTTATTTCCTATAGCAATTTGTTACACTTGAGGTTGTGATCAAGTCTGCATTCAAGTTCTCCTTGTCAGCTCTATCCTATTTATTTACACATACAGTAGCAAATCAATTAGCATAAAATGTGTTCTATAAAATATGTACCAGGACCTTTAGTTTTGTTTTACAATTTCTGTATTTTAGAATCATATAACCTTTTAAATTAGCAAAGACCTTTAGGATCATTGAGTCCAACTGCAAATCTAGCCCTGCTATTTTGAGGAAGCTTCTAATCAAGTGTTATCTGGGAATACATTTTGATGACTTTGGAAATGACAACTTGATGTCATCACCTTTGGAAATGACAACAGAGATGAAATGTTCCAGAACGTGGTGGACACGCTTCTTAAATATAAAATAAAAAATTAAAAATTAAAAAAAAAAAAAACTAACTAAAATAAACCCCCCCCACAAAAAAAAAAAAAAACAAAAAAAAAAAAAAAAAAACCA
>VXAX01003040.1:0-97898 GCA_013399835.1 Leptocoma aspasia | reverse complement strand
TATATATGCGTATATATATACGTGTGTGTGTGTGTGTGTGTACCCTATGAAACTGTGAGCATTAGCACAACTTTGGTGGTGAAAGGTGCTCCATTTAGTTGGCAGACAGTCACTACTGGGTTTCTCCAAGGCTCAGTATGGGATCCAGTCCTTATTACTGATCTGGATGAGATGATTGTATGCACCCTCAATAAATTCAAAGAAAACACTGTGTTGGGTGGCAGTGTTGCTCTGCTGAAGGGTAGGAAGGCTCTGCAGAGGGATCTGGACAGGCTGGATCCAAGGGTTGAGGCCAACTCATCTTGTCTCTACCTGAAAGAAGGCCGTAACCAGGTGAATGTTGGCCTCTTCTCCCAGGCGATTAGCATACTCCATCCCTGGAGGTGTTCAAGAAATGACTAGACGTGACACTTAGTTCCATGGTCTAATTGACAAGGTGGTGATAATTTAGAGGTTGGATTCAGTGATCTTGGAGGCCTTTTATAACCTGAAATATGTTTTGATTCTGTGATTCTGAGTAGACAATATTTTTATGGCATAACCATTGCAATAATTAAAGCATAGCTCTGTCTTTTTTGCTTCCCAATATTGGCATTCTCCATATATTACTATAGAGGAATAATGGCCAGTATAAAGGCCACTAGAATGATTAAAGACAGTGTTTCAAAACACCATGCTCAAATCTTGCCAGTAGCTGAATCCCAAGTGTGAAGAAGAAGAGCATGCAGTGCCAGGGATGAAATTCATTTATCCTCAGTTCAATTTCTCAACATATTTACCAAGTCTGAGCTGGCCTCTTCTCCTCTGAGACTAAGTGGAAATACCTTTAGATATAACTACCTTCAGAGCAGTCAAATACATTGTCTGCAAGCACCTACTTCTGATCTGGAAAGGAAGGCTGGAGCAACCAGCTCAGCTTTCAGCATCTCATCTTAGGCAGACAATCATGTCAGAGCCAGAACAGTCATCCACAGAATCTGTTCATCCTCTCTCAGATCCTTCCTCTTCTGCACTGCAAGTCCACTGAACCTGCAGTTGTGCTCCTGAACTGAGACACCAGGTTTCCTATGCAGAGAATTATGTCATGGTCCCATTATCTAGAGGACTTTTAAGACATTTGGGTCTGTGATACCTATAGGTCTCTGTAAACACTGACTCAGGACTCCTATAGAGGCTGGAGAGGTCATAGAGAAAGGTCATATGTGGCCTGGATCAGACTTCACAAAGGGCAATGAGGTTCTTCTTCTTATCAAAAGCAGGGCCCAACGAATTTCTTCCACAACCATACTTTAACCCCCCTCTTGCAGCTGAAGACATTCCACTTTAAACAGCTGTTTTTACACAGAACTTGTTCTGACAGTATGGTAATGGGAAACAGTATGAAACTAGACAAGGAAATGAAAAATGATGATTTAATGGATAGTGGTACTATTACCACTATCCTCATTGACAGAACAGACATATGATAGTGTAAGAAAGAAGTTAATTATTTTTATTCTCTTCAAGCAAAAGTTTTATCCTTTATTTATAAACTACTCACCCAGTATCCTGAATGCCACGTAAAATAATAAAGAAATACTACCTGTTAAATAATCTGTTCAGAGTAAGAAGATTAATATATATATACCTTTTAAAAATGAGAGAATGAAGCTGCTGAAGAACTTTTATCCTCACTAAAGGACACACAGCATAACAATCATCATTTATGCCAGAAGAAGCAGATGACATGATAGAATTAATTCATTTACTCTATGATTAGTATCCCCTGCTATATGTCTTCTGTTAGTTCTGTAATTGCTGTGCAAATGCTTATCTAATTTGCTTCAATTTTGACAAAAATAAGTAATTTTCAGCAAAAAAAAATCGGAGGTGTGATTTTCTTAGTCGTAGAATATTTAATAGCTTCTGTGTATGGAATTGCAGGCCAGAATTCAATGTCTGGCCTTTTAATAAATCATACCAGAGCAGTGTGAATGACTCTCAGTACTTTCAGAGATGCCAAATAAATATAAGGCCATATCGGTTTTTGTCAAACAAAAAGTAGCTTGTTGAAAGCTGATAGAAAGTCTCATTTTGTAATAACATACTCCATTATGCAATATCCAAAGTAGTAAAAGAGTAAATCTTACATAAACATTGCAAATACAAATTTTTGCAGCACAAAATTACTTATCACAATATTAAAGCATGGGCAAAATATTAGAATAAAAGTAATGAACACTAACCTAGCTCTGTCTAGATTGACAAAATATTTACAAAGGAAAAGATCAATTGAGTAATTTGAAAATCTAGCATAATCTCAGCAAATCTAGCAAATCTAGCAAAATCTCATAATCCCTAATAATTTTTGCCATTTTTAAGTACGTCTGGAGAAGTGGTTAACTTCACTAACAGTTTTGAAATAATCCTTAATTCCTGAAGTCTGAAAAAATATGTTAGTTCTTTCCTTGATCCTATCAAAACACATATGTTTATAGCTCAATGAGGGAGGGAAAGGTGCACATCCTTGCACGTCTACCCTATGAACATTTGTCACGGAGGCCTGAAAATAAGCTGGTCCAGAAATGGTCCACCCGATGTTGTTCAGTTTGCCCCACCTCTCAGAACTGCTGATTGTTTATCAAAGTATCTTTGGTTATGCTTCCCACAAGGAGCATTCGTTATTATTAGGTATCTGATTTATTTTGCTTCCTCAGTCTGCATCAAGGTTTCTGAGGTAGCTACAGCACTACTCAACCCCAGCAGAAACTCAGCCTAGCACATGACTCTTGCTGGTCCTGGACCACATTTGCTCTGTTTGCATGGCAAGAAGCCACAGTCACATGCCAAAGAGCAGTGAGCCTTGGGGACACTAGGGCAGACAAGTAGGTTGTGCTATCTAGACTTAGGCCTGCTAAACAGATCAAAGTTGCTGAAGGCAGGGAATCTGATGCACAGAAGTTATTCAGCAGAAAGGGAGAGTAACCTCTTCTCAGATTAAAATCATGCAGAGGACAGCTAACTCCAAAAACTAAGCAACATTTGCTTTGGAATTACGAAAAAAGAGAACCATTTTTGTGCTGAGTTTGTGTACATCTCTTCCAGATTTTCATGGGTATTTTTCCCATAGGTGTCTTGGGAAACTAACAGGTATCTCCTAGAAAGTCCTATGTGTCTTCCATGGTATAAAAAAATCAAGATGTCTGAATTCAAAGGGCTTACTATGAGCCAGCAGAAGAACATGTGAACAAGCAGCATCCCTTTTAAAAGGGAATATGATAATCTACTCCATTTTATTCACTCTCATCTTGAAAACATGTCAATTTGATTTCTTGCTACATACAAATGAAGAAATCCATTTCTCTAAGAAAGATGAGGTTTCTTCCTGTATTTTTAGGCTGATTCTCTAATGAAGGAGGAGCTTTATATAATGGCACTGTTTATCCACATGTCAGCTCTCTCCAAATGGTTTTTACTCCCTTGGCCAATTTTAATAAATGTAACTGAGGTAGAAGTCTCAGGGGATGAGGAACAGAGAGCGGGGAGAGAACTGAATTGAAGTCCTAAGGAAAAGGGAAGGGCAAGGGAAGATGTGAGCTCTGTGATTCCCCATCTCAGTGCAGGCAGGGCAGGCAGAAGCATCACACAGCAGCACTCCCTGTAGCACAGATTCAGGCACAGGACCTTCGGCCAATGGTACAGCTGGACAGGGAAGGCAACTTGGTGGGAAGGAGGAGAAATAATAACAGTAATGGCAGGATGTATGGCAAGGGCATTGGTAAGTATGGCAAGAAGGATTGAAGCAGCACAAAACAAGTGGCTGGAGTTATACAGGGGGAGGCAATAGACATGACACAGACCCAATGAAAGTCATTAATTCTGCTGCTCTTGAAATGTTTGGGCTTTTTTGGAAGCTGAGGAGGGGAATTGATTTCATTGTCAAGTTGACTACCCAATAGAAACAATCTTGTCTATTAAGGAATTAACAGATGAAGATTACAAGCACAGGGAGTTTACTACAGAATTGAAAAGAATTTTGGAGAAGTTTCATTTGATAAATTGTTCCTTCTCTGTAGAACACACTCACTATTCCACTGGTGTCCTCTGTAGAAACAAACCAATTGCATCTCCTGCTCAAGCACATAAAAATATAATTAATCTTTTCTTTTCCTAATTGCCTTCTTCTCTGATGAACAGAACTATCACCTCTGGATAAAGAACAGGGATTTTCTGAAATATGTCCTTGAGGTAATAAATGTCATCCTCTCTGAAAAGTAATCTCACCTCAAGATAGCTAAATCTTTTTTCCATTTATCAAATATCAGAAAGATAACTATCCTTGCTCACTATTTAAATTCCTCTGCAGAAATTGAATTCTCACCTCACAAATAAAGATTGTTACAATCATTTTCGCAAACAGTAAGCAACACTGCAGTTTGAAAAAAAAAAAAGGCTGTGGAGGTTTAGTGGAACAGTATAATCTGCAGACTGGGGGAACTAAGCCATTTATGTCCACATTTTATACTCTGGAAAAGCTCAGGTCTAATTTCTTTTTTTCCCTTTTTAGTTTTTAGTGGGGCTTTGGTGGGGGGAGTGGGTGGAGGGGAGGGTAGTTCATAGTATATTTTGTTTTTTAGGTTTTTTTTCTTTTGGGAAGGAAAGAACTTTTCCATTAGCTGAATATATTAATAAATAGCAAATTTTTAATAAAGTTCTTTGATTTACCAAAATTCAGATCAAAACAAAGCAAGCTTATTTATAGCTCTGGTCTGCATCTGCATGTCATAGATGCATATACATGGTGAATTTACATCATATTACATCGTTCTGAAGCAAAACATTGATTTGATTCTAGTCCAAAAAAAAAACTCAAAGTGACTGGAGTTGTAAAGGCATTGTGGTGATCTGAGCACCATGAATCCAACGCTATGACAATTTTCTCTGACAGGAAACAAAGTAAGATAACTTTTCTTTTTCTGCAGTCAGTTGTTTTAGAGAAAACAGTGATAAATCATCTCTAATTCAACTGACATAGATCATTAAAAGCAATCTACATTCATTGTCCCAACAACAACAGACATGCTTCAGAATATGCTGTCCCAGAAAAATGTGAATAGAAAGGATGTGTATTTCTGCACTTATATATATTTGTCAAACCATTTTTAAGTGCTATGAAATAGTTCTTTGTTTTGTTAAGATCAAAGCTTGATATAACTTCTTACTTATAGCCTTGTACGGAACAGAAACCATGGCCACACAGTCTGTCATCTTTTTTTCCTGTTTATTCAGATTTACTAATATTGATTATACCATTTTCAATGAATTCTTTTTAAAATAACATAGTAATTGATGAAGGTACCATATGAATGACCAAAATATCTTCTTTTATTCTCTGTAGCTTCCCCATTTCCCCCTTCTGTTTTAATAATCTCACAGTCTGAAAGGAATATAAATTCTCTCCCATAAGCCACTATTTGCTTATACAAGCCTATTTCAGAGCTGTGGCTAGCCAAGGCAGAGGCTACTTAGGCCATGCAGCATCTCCTAGCAGGCAAGTCTTTCCCAGAGATAGACAAGAAATCCTGGCTTTTCTGAAGATATGTCTAAACGTCATGTCTCTTGCTTTAAAATGATGCTGTAACATTTTATACTTAGTTGCATAACTGCATTTGAGAAAAAAAAATATTTCTATGTACCCGTATGACATTTCTATATTGATGACAACATCTAGCTAGGCTGCATTTAAGAGACTGGGATTATATGGCAACAAAATAGATGTGACAAGGCATTACAGGAAGGATGATTCTTCCCTCATACACAGGGAGGATCCTAAGTGGATAGGTCTGACAGTAGGTCTGTATTCTCTAGCAGTTCTAGGATGTACTGGTATTTTATTACATTTGATCTAAAGAAAAAGATAATCACAAATATCTCATCAATATTGTCTGTCTCATTCTTCAGGTGTGCTAAATTTGTGAGCTTTTTCAGGTTTCTGGGAGAGTTTTGTTGTTGTTGTTGTTTTTTTCTGTTTTGCACACATTACCATTATCTCAAAGAGCATATTGGCTTCATCTCTGAAGTTTCAGTCAGCTCCTGGGGCGATATCAGCAGCACACAAGTGCTTATAATAAGCTTTTGGAAAATGTAATGAGGAGGATGATTTCTCTTGGCTCAGTCCTAGAACACAACAATGGGATGTCGTCAGAATAAAAGTTTGAATCACGATGTCTCATTTTCTTCCTTTCATTAATGTTTGGGGAGGAGAGAGTTGTTGTGACAGCTGGTCAGTAGTGATTCAATTATATGCTCCATTCTCTGGACTTCAGTTCAAGACGTCCTTTGGCAAGCTGAGCAACTGCTTGATGACAGATTTAATAGCTAGGATTTGATAGAGTATGAAAAAGGACATGACTGATTTTGATAAACTTCTCATACAGCATGCTTTTGAAGTTGTACTGCTAGCTATGGAACATCCATTTCAAAAATGCTTCCCATTAAGTTTAGATTTCCTCTCTCCTATGTAGTGAAAGTGATCTGTAACACGCACACACCTGAGCATGTGAAATTGTATAGCAAAAAACGAGAGGAAAACCAGGCTCACAAGTGCTAAGTACTCCGAGTTGAAACTGTCCTGATGTAATGTTATTTTGGTAATGGCCACATCTTAAGAAATAGGGAACATTTCACTAGAGATGTCACATCAGGCTGTACAGGAAAGGACACAAGGGCCTGCCCAAGAGCTTCAGTGGCATCAAGTTCAGCTGTCTTTGGGTGCCTAGGACAGGTGAGCTTTCTGTGCAGGAAAATAATTTTTTCAGCCTTTAGAGTTCAAAGAACCTTGGCTGAGAGCTTTCCTATCCATCACAAATAGAGAGTAACTGAATTCAGTCCTCTGAAAGATGAAGGCAATGGAACAAAGCATGAGTCCACAGAATCACTGAATATGCCTAGTTGGAAAGGACCCACAAGGATCGAGTCCAGCTCCAGGCCCTGCACAGCACCACCCTCATGATGTGACGAGAGTCACACCAGGGGCTCAAGAGCACTGTCCAAATGCTTCTTGAACACTGTCAGGCTTGATTCTGTGACCACTTCCCTGGGGAGCCTGTTCCAGTGCCTGACCACTGTCTGGGTGAAGAAGCTTCTTCCTAGTATCTGACACAAACCTCCCTAGACTCAGCTTCAGGCCATTCACTCGGGTCCTGTCCCTGGACACCACAGAGATGAGATCAGTCCTGTCCCTCCTCTTCCTCTCATGAGGAAGTTGTAACTGCAATGAGGTCTCCTCTCCTTCAGGCTGAACAGACCAAATGACCTCAGCTGCTCCTCACAGAGCTTCCTCTCAACTCACCATACTCATTGCCCCACTCTGTACACTCTCTAATAGTTTAATGTATTTCTTATGTTGCAGCACCCAAAACTGCCCCCACCACTCGAGGTGAGGCCACCCCAGTGCAGAGCAGAGCAGGACAATCCCCTCCCTTGCCCGGCTGGTGATGCTGTGCCTGATGGCCCCCAGGACACACCTGGCTGTCCTGGCTGCCGGGGCACTGCTGACTCATGGTCAATTTTTCCTCGTACAGGACCCCCAGGTCCCTTTCCATGGCACTGCTTTCCAGCATCCCATTTCACAATCTGTCCATACATCCAGGGTTCATCCATCCCAGGTGCAGAATCCAGCACTTTCCCTAGCTGAACTTCATATGATTGGTTACTGCCCAGCATATTACCTGAGTGGTGAAGACAGTTGTCTTGGTACCAAAGTTTTGTACATTGGAAAACATTTCTTCACCCTTCTAAACCCTAAACTAGAGCTCAAATAAATTAAAGAGATTTTTAAAAAGTTTTGTTTCCCTAAAGAAGATATGTGCCCTGCACTACTGAAAGAATTATTATACATAATTACTCCACTGGAGGATTTCTGCTTTATACTTGACCATTTCATAACTCTTTCTTCAGTGTCAAAGTAGTTCAAAGCTAGGTATGATAAAGTAAAAACTTTAGATGAAGCCTCCTGCTTATAAAGCAGAAAATGCAGAGATGAAACACTATTGTCTCACTTTAAAAATTAATGCCTGCAATATTACACAAGCACATTTTGCAAAAGTGAGCACCTAACTGGTGTTGGTTTCCCTGAGGAGTCATCAGAGTGATACGAAAATAATGAACTAAACTGCAATGATTAAAGAGACATTTTGATAAGACTCTAACCAATCCAGAGAAATAATGTCATGCAAAAAAAAAATTAAATATATATAAAGCTAAATATAAGAAAGATTATATTAATGTAACAATGAGGTACACTGAGTAAACTGAGATTAAAAGGCAATCTTTATGCAAGAAAGTAAGAGCAATAAAACTGAATATTTTTAACTGACAGAAGTTTAATAAAATAAAGACTCTGTGTGTCTGTTTAAGAAGAAAACTAGCATTTTTACAACTGTGGAGTTAGATTTCCCTATGATAAACTTTTCTATCCTGACTTTTAGAAATATTTTGGGACAAGTATTTAAATTTAACACATTAAAAATGGTTTGAAACACTGGCATTTTCTAGGAGATTTCATGCTAAAAATGCTCCTAAGAGACAACTACCATAAGACACAATCATAACAAAGTATAATTAAATAGAAATAAAAAAATACTGAGATGAGGTATGTTAGAGATCACAATTTGCTGTCCTTATTCAATTTTATCTAGTGATTTACTATTTTTCAAATTTATCTATTAGTACAAAACGAGTGAGTGTAATTTAATGAAAATACACAGTAATTTTCCCTCAGTAAGTCAAGCTCCCCAAGAAATTTCACTCAAATGTGTACAGAACCTCAGGGCATCAATTAGATAAGAATGATATATTCCAAATATCTTCAGGAGTGTTTTGGAAAATTATGAGCTCATGGTGCCAAAACTCTTTTGTAGACTTCTAGCACTGTGATTCCTAATTCCCTTACACTTTTTATAATAGCTTCCAAATTAAGATAAGATTTTATTAAACGGATTACTTTCATTAACAGTGTCAGAAAAAGATCTGTCAGGTGGTTATGGTTACACACAAGTATGAGTGCACTTTTTTCGATAGTTGCTACACTAGCTATAATACAGTAGGGATAGTACCCTTGTTATTATAATATTGTTATACTATAACTCCTAAATTATACATCTGTTAAATTTTGTGCCTAGGATGTGGCCAAAGAAAGTGAAGTGGCTGGAACTGACAGAAATGAAGTCACAAACAGTGCCCTTGAGCCATCTGTGAGGCTGCTTACAGGCATCCTGTCTCGAGCAGCAAAAAATAAGTGCAAAACTTTCCTCAGAAAACGTTGATCAGGAAAATGTCCTCAGGAAAAAGTTTAGGTTCTAAAGAGCTGGTCTCCTAACAGGAAATCAGTCTTCTTGCACCAGAAGCAGGGAGTAAGTTTTTCTTGTTCACTGTTTCTGTATTTATGGCTGGTCATACCACAAACAGATGCAAATGCTGCAGTATTGAATACTAAGCCATAGTTTGAAAACAACATGACCCCAAAATAATGTAGCACATTGTTGGCGCTCAGCAAAAACCTTGTACAATGAAAACCTGATATGCAGTTCATCTGCTGATTCACACAACTCAACAATCATCACAGTTCCTTCTTCCCCAGACCAGTGTGTTCTAGATCACAAATGATGATATAAAAGACACCTGAGGGTAGTATCACTCCTTCATAGACATACTCAACTGATGGTAACAGGATAAAACCTATGAGATGATAGCATATTTTCATAAAAAATTAATAAAGTGCTGGGTTTCGTTAGAGTGCCTTTTATGGAGAACATGTGTGGAAGGGGGAGTTGATAACCCATAATAATTTATAAAGAATAAGATTTCTTGCTCTGGATCTACAAAAAGCCATCAAAGATGCATGGGAAAACATTACTTCTGTAATGTATGTTTTTTTACACGAACCTATTCACAAGTCCTTCCAATTATATCCTCCCAAACTGCCACACAAGGAAAAAACCGTGTAACTAAATGATTCTTTTATTCTACCAGAAATTTAAATTTATTTATTAATTTATGTATTCGTAAATGGTAACTAATAACTTCACGGTGATCTCAGCTGCTCTTCCCACATTCTGTACTGTCTGGTGCTTGGAAACTGCCATCACTTTTACCCATTATACAGATACAAACATGCACAACAAAATATGGTTAATTAAAACTTTTACTTACACAAATCAAGGACTCAGCTAAGCAGTCAACACAACAAATTTTTCTTATTACAGTCATTGCTTCAGCCAAATCAGGCAATGAAAGATTTAACCTGTTCTAGAGACAGGAAAGTATTCTACACCTGATTTTAAGTATTTTTCTTCAAAAACAACACTCAAGTAAGGAGCATACTCTCCAAAAAACACTCCATCATGACTACTGAAGAGGAAAATAACCTTTGCTGTGAAGCATGTTTTCTTTACAAGCCTTTGCTCTCAAAATTCTTTGTTGCTGCCCATTTTTTCCAAAATCTTCTGAAACAGATATGTAAAATAGTCACTGTAATTGCTTGAACCAGTTTGTAAGGCCTAAAAATAGATGTAATTGGAAGAATATCAAATGTAATGCAGAAAATATTAAAATCTCTAAATTCAGTCTTTTTCACGGGGTGAAGGGCTGTAGAAATCAGAATTAGTAGCTTAGAAGTACTGAAGTACTACATACATGGCATGAAGTACTACATTTTTGTAATAATTCATAGTTAAATAAAAGGGTACAAGGATGATAAAAAAAGAATTCTCCCACCCTAATCCATCTCCTTTCCCAGTCATTTCCCTTCATGAGGCAGGAGCCCTTCATCTTTGGTATAGCAACATTCAATTTTGCCTGTACTGCTGAGAAGACACAAGCCAAGTCTGAAAAGCAAGAAGGGCTTGACAGGTCTAGTTTGGGTGCACATGTAAAGCACTGAGAGAATGAGGAACTGCCCCTTTGACAGCAGTCCTTAGGACTTGCAGGAACCAGAGCAGGACTCCTCTAATTTCATGCTCAGAAGAGCTTTCACCCAAGATCCCTTGCTGAACTGATTTTGGTCTGCCATGAACACACAAAACTCTCCCTGTCTAGAAGTGCAAGCAAGTCCTGGTTGAAACAGCAGCTATGCCTTTTGTTACAGACAGCTTTCCCAATTTCTAATATTTCCATAGGAGAAAGATTGCAGGTGGGAAACAGTGAGACAGCGTCACAAAGCATGAGGAAAAGTCTTTTTAGATACAATCCATCTTTACAGAGAGAGTCTGCTTTTATACAGATCAAATAACCTTCCAACCTCTAATGCATGACTGTAACTTCAATCTAAAATTGCAGCCAAAGGTTAGAAATTATTTCCCTTGTTCATGTAACAGATAAAATTCCAGACTATATCAGAGTACAGGAAACATAACAGTTACATCAGCATTTTCCAGTGACAACAAACTAGAGTTCTCTCATAATTATTTTCTTTTACATCATTTCATCAGGCAAAGTCTCAGCAGGGGTATTCAATATTTTTCTAACATGTGGATTACCTGTACCAGGTGGGACATTCATTCTATCATGACTGAGGTGAAATTATATTAACAGGAAGACAATCCAAAAAAACACAAAACCTGCTTAAACTTTCTGAAAAAAACCAAACCTCCTTAATTTCTAGCAATGGCACTGCTAGAAAGTGTCATTGAGTTTTAAAGAGGTTTAAACCCTTCAGTGCCTTACCACATTTAAAAAAAAGGACCTGGACATCTAATTGACTCAAATACATTAGGAAATGGTACACAGAGCTAAGCTAGATATCCTTTTTTTTTTTTTGTAATTGACTTGCTCCTCAGAACCATTTTAAAGCATACACCTCTAGGGTTTTGACTGAATATTTTTTGTATAGCATTGTTGTGAGCCCATTGATCATAATTTTTGCTCTACTGCTCCCACCTGAAAAGAATAAGCCTGTAATTGAAAAGGCAAATTTAGCATTTATATTGGTAATAACACAGTTTCATTGTCATTCTCCCCAAAAAGAATTTGAACATTATGGTGAACCATATCTCATTGATAAGTGAATGGACGGGAAGTAGAGCTTTCTCAGTACCAAGTCCCCATGAGCCAAGTCATTTGTTTTTTGAGCAGAGCCTTGTATTGTGTTGTAACAATTACTTTTGCTCCCAGATATGATAGCTCTTTGAAGCAGTACCTGGGAGACACATGTGATCTACAGCAACAGTGTTGGCTGATAAACTAATCTCATTTGCTGTGCACCTGATAATTCATTGTTGTGGGCATTTTTTTTCTTCTAATGATGAAAGACATCAACTCTGATTTGAATAATTTAACTAGAAGAATAAATTACTTAAATACAAATCACAGTTTGAGATTATAAATTTCTTTTAGAAGCTTCTGTTAAAAACTTAATGGTTTGGCATTTTTTAGCTAGCTAGCGATTACAACAGAGTTTGAATAGTCTTTTTATGCCAGCAGGTTTGTATGTATGTTGTTCCAGGACCCCTATTCAGACTAAAAAACTTTCAGTAGGTTCCTGAAGTAAGCACACTGTGATTAGAAGAATGCAATGGATAAATGCCCACAGCAAGGCTGTGAAACTGTCTTAATTTAGCATAAATTACAGCTAGCATTTGATAAGAAGACACATGAAATACAAAATGAGATAATAATTTCCAAGAAATTATTAATATCATAAAGTACACGTAGTACACATTGCAGGAGAATAGGAAAAAATTTTAAAGTAATTTTAAAGCTTCTATGTGTTCACATTCAAACAAACAAAAAAAAATCCAAACAGATTCCAGTACAAATCTGTTTTGCTGAGCCATCCTCTGGTTTTATTCTTTGAATAAGTAAAAGTGGGCCCACTGAATTCAGACATTGATCAATATGCCAATATACTTGAAAAAACTCATGCCCTGAATACTAAATAAAATGATCCTGCCAAAGACAGGAACAGATTACACTGTTATAAAACTCCATAGTACTGAAGAATGTAAAAGCTTTTATTTCTTTCCTTTTCCCTGGAGAAAATTAATTTAAAAAAGCAATATGTTATGCACACAATGCTCAACTTTGATACATTTGTCTGCTCAGAGAAGCAAGAAGTGGACACAGTCTTTCACTAGCCATGGTTATCTAGCCTGCAAAACAGCACTGGATTCTAAGGTCCAGAGACAAAAAAACATTAAGATAAGTAAATGGAGACTCCTGGCCCCTTCCATATCCTCTGAGCTGCTTTAGGCAACTTTTAGAGCTTTTCTATCTACTACATGGCCACTAAATGACCTCTCTTGGATGCATCTGGCAGGTACCCCATTTATCTGCATGAAACTTTTTTAGTGTTATCCAGTTCATTCTTACCTCACTTTCCCGGGTACTGAAAATCCAAAGGACAAATATTGAAAGGCTGCTCATAAGCCAGTATTCACGCTGCGCCATTTGTTGGTCTTCTCCATCAGATGCCATTCAGAATTTTATTTGCCTGGGTAATGCAACGCACACTGGACAGCAGAGATGAGTTTTTTAAGAGCTTCCCATGAGTCTACTTCCTTTCTGAATGTTTTGTGCCGGCACATCCTTAAAACAGACACTTACATATCCCAATAAGGAGCCAATAAATCCTGCATGTGGCACCTAGCTTTGCCTCCAAGGGCACTGCATGATGCCATGCTTCAGTTGTCTTTGCTGATTTTATGGCCCTGCTGGGCATGCTCGCCACTCTGCTTACAGGCACCTTTATGTATTTCACAGTACTGAGGCTCAGCAACCCTGACAATGAGGGGATCTACACCTGCTTCCTCTTTCTTTGACGCTGTTAGGACCAGCAGCTCTTTTCAGCCTCCTCAATTTTTCTGTCAGACAAGCCAATCATTTTGAGTCTTCTCTTATAATTTATATGACCTAGCATTTACAGTTTTCTAAAATTCTCCATCCATTTCATACTCATTCTCCTCTGATGACTACCAGAAGAGGAAGGAACACTCCCCATCCCACACAGCTAAAGATCTGAACATCATACAGTGCTTTTAAATGTGTACAATGGGATTGTCACTAGTAGGAAAAAATAAATCAATAGTTCCATGAAAGAAAATACATGCTCATCCTGATGCCATCTTGTGTCATCCTAGGCTGCATGCTTCAGACTCTGCCCTAAGTTGGTACCTGCCCTAAGTTTGGTACCAATGGTGTATGACAGACAAGAATGGGCAGCCTGACAGCTGCAGCAGCTCAAAATGTGGTCTTAATATGGTTTGAAAGTACCACTTCTGTTTCCAGACCCCTTTAGTAAACTTTTAGGTCTTGATGGTTGCTCTCTTTGCTCACTGCTGAGTCTAGCTTTCTAAATTGCATTACTGACATTCATACTTCTGATAGGAACAACAAATTACTAGTAGTTATCCTGTGAGCACTGCTAAATCCGTCACTGTCATCATGCTCTGTGTGCCACTCCCATCAAATTGTTTGTACTAGAGGCTGATAAAAGCCTTTATAGTTGGGCTTAATCAGAAAGAACCATTCTGTTTTAGAAGAAATTCCTCTGTGGGTTTCTCTCAATGTTTCCTGGACAAAACCAGGATTTCTTAACCACATTTATGAATAGCTGAGAATTGCCAGGAGACACCAGGTGTGACAGCCCCTCTGCAAGTATGCGGAGATCTTCAGTATGCAGGTAAATGGATCAAAATGTAACTTGTCCTTCCTGAAGTATCAGAGTAAATTCTCTCACAGAAAGACATATTAGCAATCTGTTTGCAGGTGATGATTGCAATTAAACTTTATTCCACTTGCTTCTGGTACAAAAAATCATCTTCAAGGTAAATTCAGATAAAAGCACATTACCACTTAAGAGGTGTTTTTAAGCACAGAAGCAGAATCCTGCTAGAGAATTTTGCCCTACGAGAACAGTTACAATATTAAATTGCTCACAGAGAGGTAAAAGCCATCACCTCTATAGGTGTGAACAAAGATACTGATGTCCATGTGATTTCCGAAGTATTCCTCATTAGCTTGGAAGGCATACCAAACTGACAAGATGACAGCAAAAGAATAATTTTTTCTGCCAGAACCATATGGTCTTTGGAAAAACTGTCCAACTCATGGTTTTCATATGCCTTTAATAACTTTTGTGATTTGTTTAAATCTGTGACTCAAGTTTATTTCATAACTTAAAAGAAAGATATGATTTGATGAAACAAAGCTCTTCTGTCCATCTAAGGTTTGCAGTGAAATTTTGTCTTCTTACACGGATCACAAGATAATGAACTCACAAACCAAAATAATCCCTGAAAAGCAGTATTCCTTAATAAATCAAACTCATGTGGTAGGCAGGTATGCTGAAAAATACTTACAAATCGAGCCAACAAAGTGTTGTGAGGAGATTTTAGGGTTCCTTCCCAAGAAACAGCACCAAAGGGAGAATGACTGCACATATTTCTGTGGAACACTGCATATTACAATTGTTCTACCCCCGCATGGGATTAGATTTTTCTGCTCTTGCATCTTATTTATTCTCTGTGATGGAGATACATCATACAGAGTGTTCACCTGATGTTTATAACGCTATTCTACTTTCATTTCAAGGAATGTATTTCACTGCTGCTATAAGGCAGTAAACTGTTTTGGGGTTTTTTTGTTCTTGAAGAGATGCCAAAATATCTATTTTTGGAAATATTTGCTAACAAAAAGAAATATTATGACAATCCCAAGCAATAACTCTAGCACCCAAAGCTCCCTTGCCTATGTAGGGCACTGATTGCAAAAACTTCTAAGAGTAGGAAGTGTCTTCCTGGGCTACTTTTTTGACACTTAAAAAGATAATCCAGACAGATCGTCAAGGGGACTGGGGAGGAAGCCAATAAGTTGATCCTCCTATGGAAGGGAAGTAAAGGCAATTCTTTCCAAAAAAATCTCCTTCTTGGAAGATTCTCAAAGGGGATAATCCTCAGTTAACCTAAGATCTGAGTATTTAAAACACACCAAGAGAAAAGAGTTACTTGGAAAGAGTGTTGTGGTAGAGTGTATCAATCCAGAAAGCTGAAGCCTGCAAACATATTATAATTACAAGAGGAATACAGCTAAATGTTGGTACTAAAGGCTACCTGTAAATAATTGTCGTAGTATGTAGTCAGGGGGAATTCAGCATTCCAAGCAGCCATAAAACAGAGTTCTAATATCCTTGCAGCAATTAAAACCATGTACACTGCCTACACAAAATGCTGGAAAATAATTTTTTTTCTGTCAGCAGTGTGCAGCTTGCATTTGGTTACAGCTAAGTCAATTCCTTTAAATAAGTACTGAAGCAATGTCACTGTTGTTGATTCTTTCTGGGGGACTCCATTAGAAACCACATTAGTGAGTGAAGGAATAGAAGTACTGACCTGTATCAGTCAACTCAATGAGAACTGATACCACATCACAGAAAAGATGATGCCTTGACTTTTTTCACCTTGAAGTCTGTAAGGGATCTAGGTCATACTTAGTTTCTGCTTACTGAATATAGTCTTTGCTTTACTTTCTTCAATAACCTGTTCCAAAATAGGACAAGCAGGGAAAAAATATTGCATGTTAATGATATTCCAAGTGGTTCTTTAAAGTAATTTTAAAAAAGCAAGCATTTCATAGAAAACATTGATTCAGGAAACTAATTTTCACAAATCATTTTCTCTTTGCTCTTTTAGCATTAATCAATACTTAATAATGAAAACATGGAGTTTCAAAATTATTTTTGATTCATGGTACAATTTTATTCCTTGTTGTAGAAGACCTGAAAAATTATTTTGAAATAAATAATCCAGCACATATATTCTTAATTTCTGTGTCAGTATGCACTAATGCTGTGGATACAAACCCATCTTTTTTCTCTTGCAAAGTTTCTCATATAGTGCCCTGAAGAGCTGACTCACTTGCAGAGAAGTTACCAGAATCTTTTCTACTTACTTTATGCTACAGCTCTTTAGTACTTCTGGGAGCAGTTAGTTACTGCTTTTCTTTCACTCCAGTTTCCCTGAATCCAATTGAAATAGCAAAGCTGCTAGATAAGGAAATCATGTGGTTCAGTTGCCTTACCTAATAGCAACATTGCTAATTATTACATGCTGTAATTTCTAGTACGTGTTTAGAATGGCCAACCTTTTTGGAAAAACTTTAGTATTAAAAGCCTAGCTGTAAATTTATTCAAAAGAACAATTTCCCTCTGTTTGTATTAGACGAGTAATAAAATATTTTGCACCTGACATAGGTGTCTATAAATTTTACAACCTAAACTTAGTAATGTAGTCCAAAAGGAGCGTTCAAATATCTTTAAGGAATAATCTTCACTCATTGGAGAAAAATATTTTTTAAAAAATCACCTTTACTTATCAGCATCATGAACAGTAACCTAAATTGTCTTTCACACACACACTTTAACTTGTGCTACTGTTTGGGGTGGTTTTTTCCCATTTATTCCTTGATAAACTGACAGCAGTTGCCCATTTTTCCAAGTTGTTGTTTACCTGACAGGTTGGTTTTCATGTCTGGTTACATTAAAAATGAATAACTGGCTTCTAGCTGAACTAAAAACTAGATTGGGATATCCCCAGTCATATTGATTGTATCCAACTCTTCAGAGAGTTCCTTGTGACAGAAGCTGAATTTTTCATTCATGTAGGTGCAATAGCTTCGACCAGCCGCATACCTGGAACATTCATTTCACCATGATTTGGCACCAAACAACACAATAATGTTCATTGTTCAAAACTAAAGTATTAATGTGCCTGTAAATTACAACACCTTCACATGTACAAGCATGAAGCCCTCCTGTAGTCTTTCTTGCCTTCCTTTTCTATGTTGGAAAGGAAAATACAGTAATGTTCCATCATGAAAGTACACTGAATGTGCAGTTAGCTCAAAAAAGTGCAAGTTTCAAGTAATATCTGAGCATATTGAAGAACTCCAGTCACATTATCTCATCAGGTTATTTCTCAAGAGGATAAAACAACTTGGAGAAAAACTCTAGGCAGGATGGCACAGAAGCTGAGGCAAAAAGCTCAGGGGCATGGCAGAGAGGGCAGGACAATGGGATCAGAACTGCTGGGCACACAAAAGACAGCTTGAGACTTGACTGTAGGCCATCCTTTCCCATGCAAATTTGAATTTCGCTCCTGAGGGTAGCCAGTTGAAGCATGTCAAAGCAGAATCCATCTCTTCCTAATTTTGACAGTGTGGATGAATTTATAAAACAGGGAAAGCATTACCGTGTTGCACTATAGCTTCCCAAAATTGCAGCCTTAGAAATTTTTAGGAAGAAAAAGAAAAGTAAGATCTAGGATAGGAAGTGGTCTGCTTCCCTTCCCTCTCCTTCCTTTGATCAAAAGCTGAAATTTTAAATGGGATTTGGGAAATGAATGTTTGACTAAATTATAAAGGCTCACGGCTTCAGTTCAACATCTGTTGCTTCCTTTGAGAGGTTTGGGGAGTTGCCAAGGGTTTTATTTTTTTAATTGAGCAGTTTAAATTTTTTTTTAATTGCTATTGCTTTATGATATTGGTATAATTTAACACATTAGGATGGTATAATGACCAGACACTGCACTTATGCTTCACAGAAGAATACCACACAGCTGCCTGTGCTTTGTGCAAGTAAAGCATTCAAAATAATAGCCTTGTGATGAAAGCACATTAAGCTGTTAATCACTTTCTAATATTCTGTGCACAGAAATATTCTTGAGATATCTGAAATTAGACACAAGATGCAAGAGAAGGCATCATTTTTGAGCAGCCATGTGACAACTATGGCCATCTAATGAAATGCATGTGTGTAGAAATAACTCTACTTGATCCACCGTAGAAAGAATACCTAGTCTTTCCTTCTTTGGCATGTCTGTCAAACTCATAATTTTACTTTCAGAAAAGTCTCAAATAGTACAGAAAATGATGATTCAGATGTACCAGTGTTTAAATTAAATAAATTGGATGAGTTATAAATTATAAATTAATCCAAATATAAATTATATTATTTGGATGACTTCAGATACCATGGAAAGCAAAAAAATGCAATATGAGATATGTACCTCACAAGAGACAACTAAAGACAAAAAGAAAGCAAAAAAAATCAAAAAGTTCTGAACAGATTCAGAGACATAAAAGTGCACTTTCTCTCTATGGCTCTACCGTTGAAATACCATTGAATATGAACCGGTAGAGCCATCATGAAGTCATTTCCAGACAATTTAGTCTTCTTTAAGAACATTAAGCCAGCATTCATCTTGCACTGATCAGTCTCCTGTGTGCATTAAAACGAATGATTTGGACAAAGCATAAAAATCAAGTTTTCTATAAAGGACAAGCATTCATTAAAATACATCTGTTTATTGGAAAGATCTCAAGACTTAAGATAGAGAACATTAGAAATGTCCTACTGGATCAGTCCTATGGTCTATCCTTCCCTGTGCTTGCTCTCCAGTAATGGCCAGAGCAGATGCTACATACTAAATACATGTAACCCTGCCCACTCTCTGTTTTCTGTCCCCTCCACACTTTCCTAGTATCCACGATGTGGGTTTAGTTTGTAAGTGAGGCTTGTTAAAGGGCACCCTCCCTGCTTACATCTATCAGTTTAGGAACCTACCGTATGTGATTATCTATCCCGATGTTTTTCTCCAGTCGGCTGATACAACCTGCCTCTTGATCCTCCTGTCACATGACATTCACAAAGCTCACTGCTACAGAGGAACAATAGTTTCTCTTATCCATCCCGAACCATCCTTGAGTTTCCTCAAGTGGCCCCTGGCTGTAGTACTGTGGGAGTTTATCAACAGCAGCTCAGCATTTATCACTGCCCTTGCGGGTTTTGAGCTGCAGCTACATGGCCTCTCCTCAGAACTCTCCACTCTAAACTAAGTGCTCTTTTCTTTTCCTTATACCATAGCTCTTCTAAGCTCTTAAACCAATTTAGCTGCCCTTCTCTACCTGCTTTACCTGTGCTACATCCTTCTTTCAGTCACAGGCAACAAAAAGTCATACTAGCAGACCCAGGACTTGGATGAGAGCCAGCAGAGATGCATCATGTTTGCAGAATTGCAGCAAGGCAGGAGGTAGCAACATGGGGGCCCTTGGAGCATGCTACAACCCACACCTCCCAAACACCAGACTGCTAAGAGCAAAGGAAGGGAAACTTTTTTTTTTTTAAGAAATATGCATATTTTCCTATCTTATTATATAAAATAAACTTAAGAATGAGGTTATACAGGTTGCCCATCCTTTCCTGATGAGTTACAAATGCTTAATTTAACAGTCAGGTGTCTTCATGCATTGTGCATTGCTACTTCCTGACCCTTCTTGCTGTTTTGATTCTGTGATCATGGTGAAATGAAGTAGAAAAAAAAAAGTCTCAAATTAAAATGTCACATATCCAAACTTGTCTTGCCTGGGGGGTGAATGCCAGCTCAGCTCTGTAACTTGCTGTCACACTCTCATTTGATAAATTTTCTAAAATAAGTCAGATGAGTAACTTTATAAAAGTATTTTTTCAGAACAGTCTCCCTGCTTGCCATTATCTGTGACTTCCAAAGTTAGTAAGATAAATTCATCGGGGGCACAAAAGTGCCCCCACAGTGTGCTATCTGTTCTGATACTGCATTCTTAAGTTTCAGCTTACCCTTCTTTATGGGTGGCTCTAAAAGATACGATACAGTAATATCAACTTTTCCAAAAAATTAGAAATTAAATTGACTAGCACACAATCATTTGCAAATTATTCAAATGCATTTGTAATACACGGCTTGAAATTCATGCTGCATTACTCAGTCACCCAGCTTATTCATATGGGAGTAATGAAACTAACATCTGACTTGCATATTAACTAGTCCAATAGAGATCAAAGTATGCATCTGACTTTCACCTTACAGTTTTAGATTGAGCTGCAAGTTTCAAGATTATGACCAATTTAAGAGGAAGGTGATTTGCAAAACTAGCCACAAGAGCCCTACTTGTAAACTTTTATAGTGTGCATGTAATTAAAAATTTGCTTCCAGCTTTGAACACTCATGCTTCAAAAATGTGTTTTTCACTCCTTTTGTTACAAAAAAGAAGAGAAGTTTTGGACAAAGGTCATTACAGTCAAATTAAAACCAGTTTTCAATTCAAAATCCACTGGGTATGTTGTAAAAAATCTGAAATATTATTGAAATTTGGGTTTCCTTTAGAACATAGGTTTCATACTTAATTTGAAGTAGGGTATTCTTCTGTGGTTACTACCACACAAAGAAACAAATAAATTTGAAGTAAGCTGAATGAATGGCCAATCATTATGGGTTTTTTATCAAACTTGAAGTTTGGTGAGACTATACAGACTTTTTGAACAACAGCTATCAGTTTTGTGCCAAAGACAGCTTCCTTCTACATTGCTGTTGTCTGTAAGTGTCACCCAGAGACAGCGTGCAGTCATATATGCAGGCCGTTTTCTGGGGGTGTCTGAACAGCAGCACTTGAGTCAAAGAAGAATACACAAGAGAAGTTGTAAATATATACAAATAATAAAAAAAGCATTTAGGTTTTGCATATTTTTGCCTTTTGGAAAATTTCAGAAGTTCCTTAACATGACAATATAAATGCAAGACAGCTACTGAGTCACCTTCTTAAAAGGCTAGTAGATTTGTATTTGGCTATTGCAGACTTTACCACTGTGTTCCAAATACTTGTTTTCCTCTACCTCATCTAATAAAACTGATATCAACATTTCAATACAAAACACACGATGGATTTGGGAGGAAAAAAAAGAACACATCATAAGATCTCATTGTATCTCTTCCCAATTTATGGCTTACAGGACACTGTTCTGTTTGCAAGATCTTCTGATAATCTCAACTACAGGAAATTAAATGGCAGAAAACAAAGCCCATAGCATTTCTCAGAGTGTTGGTGGCTCAGCATTGCATCTTGTGAAACAAAGGAGCACAAAAACCATTTGCAGGGAGCATTAACTCATACACTCACCAGGCATCCAGTATGTGTGATCGGGTAGAGAAAAAAATATCCAACTATAATTCTTTTGTTAATGTTTTGCTGTTGTAATTCAGAACAATTTGGTACCAAAATGCTTTGCAGTGAGAAAGGAAACCACTGTTAATAACAGTAGAGAAGGATTTACTTGCGAAAGGTGAGCCAGGATATTGTCTGAAACAAAGATTTATGTCACAAAATTTGTGTCAAAACCAACATTATTTACATCAAAGGCATCAAAGATCCCTCTTTCCTTTCTAATTCCTTCTTTTGTACTGCATGACACCTTTGATAGACTGAAAGACATGCTTCAACCTTGTGGGGGTAGGGAATGCACAGGGACAGACACAAAAGACCCAACAATTCGGAGCAGGGAGAAATAAGTAGGAGTTTTCATAACCCTTGAGTTTTCATAACAACCCAAAGCAACCACCTACAAAGAACACACTAAGGATATTTGAAATTTCAAATTTCAAATATTTGAAATTTGAAAACCCACAGTTTTAGCTGGGCTTCTATGTCAAAACTGATCACAAAGTTGGGTTTTGTTCTAAAATATGATTATGAATAAAAGCCATACTCACTCCAGAGGAAGTAACTCTAGTATTTATGGGTCAAACTCTGCTGCTGGAGACTATGCATGGAGAATGGAGGCTACATAAGTAACAGTGGTAAGGGCCTTGTTTATGTTCCGTATTTAACAAGGATAATGCAGAATTATCACCATCCCTTATCATCTAAGCATCTGTGTATGTATTAGTCAACTGGCTAGTTATGATATACACGGAATTACACAAAAAAATAAGGAGAAGGGTTTACCCTAAATGAGTTAAAAATGCAGGGCAGCAAAGAAAACCAACTCTAAATGAAGAATTTCTCTTTGCTAATATAAACAATGAAGTGCATCATCCATTAGTTACAGACAAATGTCCCTTTTATTTAGCCTGTCTAGCCAACAAAACTGAACAAATAAATTCTGTGGTGATGCTTTATAACTTAGTTAAAACCAAAAAGATTGTTCCCTCCTTGTCAGACAAAATCTGGACACTGAAATTCCCAACGAACTTACCAGATTTTTCTTTTTTCTGCCCAGAATCATTTAAACTACAGCTGGAAAAGAGACAGGTTTTCCCTATTCAGTACTTTAAAAAAAATTAAAATGATTCCATGTTAAAAAAGTTGTCCATGCAGTGAGGAAGTTTACTAACTGCTTTGTGCAGTGCTCTGTGCCTTGGGACAAAAGGAATATGGGAGATTGTAGCTTCAAGATTAATTTAAAACAAAATTTAAGGAGCCTTTGTGAGTGAAGAATGGGGTTCAAAACCCAGTTTTTGACAAAGAGGTCAGACACCTGTAGCATAGGCAGAGACCAAGTAGCTTCTGGGAAGCCAGGAAACACTAAGCTATACCTGAGAGGTTATGGAGAAGTAATTTTTTCTGGAGATCTGAGTTGCATTTATCCCTTTTTTTAAAAAATTGCCAGACATAGCACAAGTATGAGAGAAAGGATACATTGAAAGCAGCTTATATAAAACCCCATTTTTATTTTATTGTCTTGCCCTGCAGAAATGCAGTTTCTGCATTTTCAGTTTTATGTTAGTTTTTGTAAAACCCAGCTTTAGACACTTAAAGCCTCCCTGTGGTTTTTGACAAGGCAAACCAATTGTTGGTCTATGTGGGAAGCTTGTCACCCAATCCCAAAAGCACAGCTACACAAGAGGCCATAAAGGAGTCATGGACTTTGAGTGAAAGAGTCAATGGAAAGCACACTGCTAGGAGAAGGCAGTGGTGCAGTGGGAGTTTCTCTCAATTTGTCATCCTCTTCATCAGGACGTTCATACAAGTATACTCCATTTTGCAGTCTCTGAATCTCACCTTCATTCTTGCATAGCAGTAAAATATTACAAGAGAAGTGTGACCACCTGCAAGGACCTCCAGCCTAAAGCAGCTGAGGTCTTCTCCCTTGAAAATGACATGGACTAGCTAACAAGTTCTGCAGCATATGATCTGATATTTAAAAAAAAAAAAACAAAACAAAACAAAACAAAAGAAAACCACCTGCAAACCTATCAGGTTTGAGGAAATTAATATTGTGGTGGTATTTCTTAGTTTTCCTATTTCTGCTGTTGTTTACTCCTACAGCCAGCATTCTGAAGAAAATGAGGCATTGGGCACAGCCCTGGCCATTGGATCAGGCTTCCAGCCCCAGCTGGAGCTGGAATGGGGCTGAGCAAGGATGGTAGGGGCAGGGGATGCCCTCAGGGCACTGCCACTCCCCTTTCCCACACTGCCCCAGCAACAAACTCCAGGGATGGCAGGGCTCTGACCAAGGTGAGGTGAGGGAACTGAGGTTTCTCTGACATCTACGGGCCCTGGAGTTCTATTTGACCTCTGCCAGGAAGCCTGCACTTCTTGCCCAAGCTGTATCTGAGGATTGATGTGTCTGGCTCAGCTACAGTTCCTGCCTGGCCATGGAGCACCTTGATCCTAGCCTGGACTTTGGCCTGGCCCTGCAGGGGATGGCAGGGCCAGACCCTGACCTGTGGTTTGATTTCCAGGCTGGTCTCACACTGGCTTCATTGCTGCTGTATTTTCTTACAGTCTTGGCTTGTGGTTCAGTCTGGCTGTTGTTTCCAGGTCTGCCTTGCTTTCCATGCTGGGAGTGGTGGGACAAGCCTAAGCAGGTGACCCCTGTGCTCTACAGGCCCTGAGGTGCCCCTTAGCTCCTGACTGGCCTTTCCTTAGGCAGTAGCCGTGATGTCCCTGCTCTGGAAACAATGTCCTGTACAAACCTTGTATTTCCAATTTCAGCACATTGCTTCCTGGTGTGGCACAACAGAGCTATTCCACTCACAGCTGGAGCTTAGCTGGTAGCCAGCTGTTCTGTTACAACAGGAAGGTGATTTTTTTTACTGCTTGGTTGGGGGAAGACTGTATGTTTATTATGTTTATTGTGTCTATTCCCCTCCTTCTTTTCTTTGCACAACACACTGTAGTAAAACAAGTTTTACTGAGAGTGTGTGCTTATACATATATACACTTGAAAAAACTCCACAGTTCCATGGCCTTCTTAAATAACTTGCAATTTCAAATTCTAGTGGTTGAGATCAGCTCGTGCTGTTCCACTAAACTAAATAGGAGAGCAATAATAGTTGTAGAAAGTAGAATTTTGTGTAACAAGGAACAATATGTGTACATGGGGCAGTTGCTATAAGGATAGCCCACACTGTCTCAGTCACCAGTTATTGCTAGCTGGGTCTAGAATGACAGGTGAAAAAATTCCCTCTCTTAATATCAGGCCTCAAACAGAAAAAATACTGGAAGACTACTGGGGTAATTCCCCAAAAATACTCTGCAGGCCTTGGTTGTGTAAACACACACCACGGCAGTAATGTTAATACTTCCAATACATCTTGACTTCTAAAAAGGGACTTAAAAGTAGCAGCATGCTGCATCTGCCCTGGAAACAAAATACTTTTGTATACAAAATACCTACTTGTCAAAAAAATAAAATATAATCCTGGTTGTATGTAATATGACCACATATTAATTTCATCATTTTAATGTACACTCTCTGCTGCATCAGCACTTAAACAAAAGTTTCAACACCTATCAATACATAGCCTTCAGCTGTTCATAACATAAGGCAACAGATTTCTCATTCTGGGCAGCCAGCCCTCACTGTTTTCTCCCAAGACTGTCATCTAGAGCTACACAGCCTTTGCATAGTTTTACAACACCTGCTTGGGTCAGCTTTAATGTCAGCAGAAGATAATCCTGTGCCATTACATTAAATTCTTCAAGGCAAGTGGTTAGCATTTCTTCTAGACCAGATGGAGCCTAACATGGCATGGTACTCCTCACATTTAAACCTCATCTGTTTGATAGACTCCAGCATAATGTGAGGCCCATTGTTAGTTCTGTATCTGTTGATGTTTTGGCACACTATACCAGCTGAAGCTGGTTAATGGAACTTAATGGATTTTTATTTCTCTGCACCAAACTGGAGGAATCCTCCCACATGCCCATTCATTTACTCAGGTAAGTGAACAACATAGCCGTAGTGTTCAGCAGTGCTCCTCAGGGGCAGGTAGGCTCACCTGAGCAAATAGAGATGAAGAATTGGGGCTCCACTTAGCTTGTTTAAGATGGGTTTGGTTAAAACTTTGCTTTAGCCTTCATCTTCAGTCCTGTAACAGTGAACTCAGTCCCCACGGATACATAGTCTTAATGCTGTTAGGGGCTAATTCAGTCACAAAGGAACATCACAGCTGGACAATGTTTGTCTGCTGCTTCTAAAAGTCAGTGCAGATGCTGGAAACCTGGCACAGCCTCTGATTTCTGGCCATTACTCTGTGCCTGTGTGGATTCTCAGGCAAAAAAACTATTAATCTTACATTTTACAGGCTAAAATATTTCTTCCTGCTTATTATTAAACACTCGCTGTAACTGCAAGTATATAAAGTATATGTACAGATTCTGCAGGTGTTGAATTTGAAAAAAAACCTCAACCATTTACATTGCAAACAGTTCCCATGTGCCTCAGGCTAGGTGAGAGTAAGATGTGCCCATTTAACTTTTACTGCCTATACCTGCTATCCTACACTCTGCCTCGGGCACAGAGTGGAAAGCGAGTGCACTTTTAATCTTGCCAAGCTGATATCTGAGAGATTTTAACTAACTTTCACAACTTCTGTCCAGCTAAGCCCACTAAACCAAGTTTGGACCTGCCTTGTATTTTGTGCATCTCAGTGAAAGAGAATTTTCTCAGACCACAGGGGGCACGAGATCAGGCCTTTGCCCTGTGAAATGAAAAATATATGTTGGTGTGAGAGAGGTTGACTATTCCACTTCAGACTAATAGAAGTCATATTGGCCTCCAACTGACTCAAGCTAAAATTTTGGAAGCAAAAGGCCATACTGACAGAACTATAGCAATGGTCCTATTTTATTTTTAGAATTAATGATATAGTTCTTATGGATTTCTGATTATTACCCTAGTATTCATGTCTTAGGGCACATTTTCTGTGGGCAAGGGAAATGTGTTTGTCCAAACTGACCTTCTTTGTGCTAACTTGGAGGTTACTCAGTGACTCACCTTTGATAAATGAATACCAGGAAGCTCTTGCAACATCACTCTGTTTCAGAAGTGTCAGATGCTATTTTCCATAGATTCAATGACCCTAAATAATATTGCACCTTCTGCCTGGTAAATAATTGATATATGTCTGATAAAGCAAGTGGAGCAGGAAGATTTCTGTTGCATGACTCTCCAGGCTGCTGTATATTTTCTGAGGTTTTGGCAACACTAAACCAATTAAAAAATGTATATTCACTACAAGCTCAAGCAAGTTGTACATTCCACACATGAAAGAAAATTAATTATACTCTCAGAATTAAGCAATTCAGAGGGTTAATTTGCTGTTGTGAGCTTTATGATTATGAAGACAGTAGACTACAACTATTTTAACAGGAGATTTAATTTTTAACATTTCTCAAGGCTTTGTTTGCATTATACACAAATAAAACAAATGCTGAAAGCATTACCTTGCAACTAATCTGAGTCATGAAGTGTGTCATAATCTTAATCTAGTAAAAATGATGAAGTCATTCCCTTAGTTTTTTAACACTTTTATTATAAATTTGAGATAGTCAATTGCCCTTAAAGTGTAAGGAGGCATAAACAAGGGTTAGTGAATATCCCTTGGTAGATCTTCCTATAATTATATCTTCAACCAAAGTATTAAACACTTCTGAGTGTCACAACCAGAACACCCATAGAGTTTCTCCACCCTTTCACTTATTTTCTGTCTTGAAGATGCATTGTAGAATTTAAACTCAACACAGGAAATCTCTGACATTGTAATGTCAGTAATTAGTTAAATGTAGGAGGACTACTTCATTAAAATTAGCATAGAATTAAGCAGTATAAGATGAAGCTGCCAGCCTAAAATGCAGGACTGGAAAGTTTAAATCATATGGTGGTTTATCTGGATCCCAGTTCTGTTGGTCTAAAATCTTGCAGCACTTTTCTTTCTTTAACAGGCTTAAAAGAAATAAACATGTATGTTGCTCAGACTGAAGAGCAGGGATCCCTGTCAGACGAAAACTCCTTAATTCCCATGCTTCTGTGACTTTTGCACAAGACTGCTGTATCTCTGCTCTAGTACTCTAGCATCACAAATATATTTACTGCTTTTCTGAAAAGAAAGTATTCTGGGATGTGACAATCTGAAAACTCAAATGATGGTGGCGACGAAAAACCTTTTTCGTTTCCATCCTCAATTCAAAAAAATGTCATTTAAAACAATTACTAAACTGTGTAAAATGCAACTTTCAAGTGAACTTTATGTGTTAATATAAAGTGCTGAGTTCTACTATTTTATTCTTTTATGCTATTTTCATTCATCTTCAGTCTTTACTAATCCAAGTCAATGTTATTTCATAGAATCATAGAATTTCCTGAATTGGAAGGATCCACAAGGACCATTGAAGTCCAGCCCTTGACTGAGAGCACATTAAGAGCTATTCTCACAAAGAGAATATCCTGTACCAAATCGATTTTTCATTTTCATGACTGAAAATGTGGTAATTGGAGTAAATGCTGTGGTGAGAACTTAGAAAATCATCCCGTTTTATAACAAAAGTAAAATGATCTGAAGATTTTTACTTGCTTATATGAAATTTATGCTTTGTCAGATATTTACATGTTATATATTACTGTGTGATTTATGTCTAAATTGAGATTAGCTCAGCTGGTTAGAGAATGGTGATAATAATGCCAAGGTGATGGATTTGATCCCTGCATACACAATTCACTGAAGAGTTGGTCTTGCTGATCTTTGTGGGTCCCTTCCAACTCAGAATATTCTGTGTTTCTGTGATTAAATAATCCACACAGACTGAATTCTGAATGAAAAACAGCAAACTTTGCTTGTAGGTGTTTTTATGTGGGGTCAGGTTCTCAGCAATGCAATAAAAACATGTTCATGAGTGATGTTCTGATTATCATCAGTGTCAATATCCACTCTAGATATATGTCCATGCTAATAGTGCCTAAGTACATAAGTAGCCATTAAAAAAGGGCAGTAAAAACTATATCTGAAATTTGGACAAATGTTTCAATTAAAACATTTTCTGCCATTCCCTAATCCACATACTTGGAAGTCGTAAAAACTCCTGATACCAGGCAATATGTGATTTGTTTCTATATTGAGCTAATTTGAGCTTATAGTAAGGGAGTTTTGTTCATTTTTAAAACCAAGGGGTTTTTTCATTATTTCAGAGTTCCTTCTGAATCTTTCTGAAGGATTACCATGCAGTCTGTTCTGAAATTATTAACATTACATAAATTCAAAGAGCACAGTTCCCATTTCTTTCTTTTGTATTTTTTTAGTCAGATTTTAAAGAATAAATCTTCAACTACATAAGCCAATAATATCTTTATATCTTTGCCCGAAGTTACAAACTGTCCTTTTCCCTGTACAGATATGAAAAGATGTGGTCTTGCTGCTGGTGATATTTGCTCAGTGAGAAAGTAGCTGAAATAATGTTCTAAATGCAAATAGGGTATAGATGTCTTAGGCCTTTTGAAAATAACTCTCTGTATTGATTCACTTCAGGAATAAACCCTATAGGACTGATTGAAATTCAGTATCAGGAACAGAGGAACCACTGCAGACTTTTTGCACAAATGGCTTGAAGGCTCTAATAAATGTCAGCTGTAGATGGCAGGTAGGGTGAATTACCCAGCAGCTGTGTATCTCCTCACCTTCAAACCTTTTCAATTCCATCTCCTGAAGACATTAAATTTATTTCAAAAACAGCCTCTTTCTGTTGTAGGTGAAGATTTTTAAAGTGAGGATGAAATAAATTTTTAATTGAGTCATCATCCACGTGAGATAAAAAGAGAATGGTAACAGGCATTTTAACTTTTGTCAGTGTTAGGGGGTAGATGTTTGTAATGATTAAATGCAGCCAAGAGATTACATACTTTGGTACCTTGAACTTACCTCTAGTGGAGAAAAGGGCTTTTTAAAAAAGCATTAGTGTGAACCTTATTGTCTAACTCATCCCTTTAGAGAGAGCACATTGCCTCCAGAGCATTTTGTGGAAAAATTAATTGGTTTTTGTTAATATTTCGTATGAAATCATATTGGTTTTATTTTCTGTAGCTAGCCATTTGCTAGCCTGTTCACTTTTCACAGTGTAGGTACAGTTAACATCTATCCACAGACAGCTATTTCACAGTGTGAGTATGCACACCCTCGGAACCCACACATTTCTGCTCAAGGAGTCATGTCTAAAGACTGCTAAATACAAGTGGCCACATATAGATTTAATAGCTATTAATTAAATAAAAAGATCTGATCCAACTAGAATATTTTTCAGCAATTCAAGCAGTCCATTACTGGGAAAGATCCAGAACCCAGCAGGAGACTTATTCTGGGAAGGAGACAACTGCAAGAGGACACATAATTTCTTTCAGACTGAATTTAAAAAGTTGAGGTTTCCTGCTTCTTTGAGTCAAGTTTGATCAAGAAGATTTTAATATTTTTCATTATCAAATTCAATTTGGGATCTTACACAAAGGAATTAATAAATTGTCAGTTCATCCCTGGTAGTGATGACTGGTGGAAAGTATCCTGTGGGCTGGTACTGATGTTTTCCTTGCCCTGGGGAGGGAAAGGCATCTTTTTAACCTACTTTGGACAAATACCTGTTTGATACAACAATGCTGAGAGCCCATCATTGTCTCATTTGAATACCCTAGACCCAGCAGAAACTAAATTCACTAGATTTCATCCAGATTTTGGCATGGTAGATATGATTTCTACAGACATATCAGCCTGTGTTAGAAGCCCCTACAAGTTTAGACTACAGACCAGGTGAACGAGTCTTTCAGATAGAACTGTTTTTTCCTCACTGTGTCTAGTTTCTGTTTACCTAACTGAGATAGGAAAGAATAGTAGTGCCTACTAATGTCTATATATTTTTTAACCTACAAAAATCAGTCCAGTAGTTCTTCACGGTTCCCAAACTGATGTCGTAAAACCCACATCAGATTCAACATCACTCAGCAGCTGTAAAGAAAGGAATGAGCACAAGGGTTTAGCACCTTACTACAAAGACACCACTACTAGCACACTTTATATTGCCAAATTCTAGTTTTAGTAGTCACTTTAAATGCATGTTTACATTAGTAGTAGTAATATGATACATTCAATATTCAGGCATGGAAATTAGAGCTTTTCCTCTAAGAAACAGTTGAGTTCCTCAGAGCAAACTGTACACAGTAAACAATTACAGAGCACAATCTGCAGGCTGCTTTAGCTTCTGTAACAAATAAAAATTTGATTTAATAAAGTATTTCAGTGGAGGCAACTGTCATCCCTAAATAGGCAGAAAAATCTGGCAATTTTTCCAGAGTCAATAACAGGACCTGTAAGAAGTACTACTAAACAGCAGAAAACAACGAAGGAGATCGAAAGCCAGCTGTCAAAGGATTCAGTCTCTTTTGGATTCCTGGCAAGACAGGCTCTTCTGATTGTGTATCTCCTTACTCTGATGGAATTGCTAAGGACTGATGAAGATCAAGGAGAAGGAATTAAGAAACCCACCAGTGGAAAAAATCAGAACACAATTATGCATTTCAGCCAGTGTTTGCAATTCTGCTGTCCCCAGAGAGAATATTGAAACTGTCAAATTTTCCACACTATGGGTCCACTGAGAAGCTGATTTAGGAACAGAAGACAAACTGCCTGCACTTTGTAACAATGTTGGGGTACAGAAAGAATTGATATTCATTTTCCAGAATATGAAAACCATTGTTTGATCAGCAAAAGACAACAGAGCAAATGGAAAATTAAATGCTGTTGATAATGAAAATATAACAGTAGTGTAGATCCTAACCCAGTAAAACCTGGTGGTGATACTCAAGGCAGATTTCAAAGTCATGAGGAAAATCAGTGAATTTCTTTGGGAAGAGAAGCAAGACCTTACACAATGGAAATTCAGAATTCAAAACAAATTAAAAGTGATCCCTAAAATTGCAAGAAAAGTGAATTTAGGGTTTAGCTGCAGATGAAAACTCATAAGTTGTTTCAAGGATGAGAGCAATCCAATGCTTCCTAAGTGAAGCAGGCCCTCACAGACTATTTTAAAGAGCAGAGTCAAATGCTTCCAATTTAGGAAACTAAAGCAATGAATTCTTAAGCTATTAATTTTGTCTTTAAGGAAGAGTTATATTGTATCAGGTAGGCAGTATTTGCAGTAAAACACTGCACTGAATTGTTTCAAAGCCAGCCTATACCGTTCCTCTAGTTCCTGGTAGGAATATTCTTTTCATGATTTGTAGATCCAAGTGACCACTGGTACATTCAAAATCTCCAACCACAAAATGTGCTTAAGCCTTTCTGATAGGGCACATCTCCCATTCTGAAACAAGAAAAATATCTTTGGACAAAAGCCTCAAAATAGCATTGTTTCACCTCTCAGCAGACATTAATCTTGGAGCAGCAGTGTTACTGCTCACAGCTACTTGACAGATGGCCAGCCTCTGAGAGGAGAGGCTGTCTCTTGGTAAAGGGATGGTAGCTGCAGGACTGAGAAGTGCCCTGGTGGGATTTATCATCAATAAGGAACTGGTTGGGTGCTGCCAGATCATGACTTTGAGAAGCAATAAAAAGGAGGATTTCAAGAGCAGGCTGTGAATATCCCATTTTGTTCTTATTAGGTAAAATAGGAGAACTTTCCTTTTTGCTGTGAAACTTAACTGGTAGCTCAGGGCATTCAGAAAATATTCTAGCCACTAGGAATTGAATTAGAGGAACAAGGAATGGCTAAAGAGCAGAAGTAATGGCGCTTGCTGGTCACTGTTCTGCTTATGCTGTGATTGCAGAACATTCTGTGGTGTGACATTAGTAGGAGGTGAGCAGCATAAAAGCAGGACACCTGACAGACCCAACAGAAGGTACAATGGCATTCTGGCTAACTACCCTATCTTTGTAGAGCACTGAGGTGGTGTCATTAAAAGGCAAAAGTGACTTTATTCCTTCATACAACGTGTTTTAATGTGTATGTTCCTATTGCTTTTTGAGAGAGGGAGGCTTGCAAATGGAAGAAATATTCAAGGAGAGTAAAGAAAGATCTAAAGGATGAAGCCTCTACCCATCTAATTAATATAGCAAGCTCGCTGACTAATAACAGCTGATCAGAAAATTATGGCTGGCAGAGGCCGTCCACAAACTGTGAGCTGCAGACTGTGAGAACAATTTAAGCAGAAAAATTATAGCACCAAGTACTGACTGTTAAAGAGAGGGCAATACTCCTCTTTGCCTTCTTTTCTAACAGAGTAGCTGCATGTTTAGCAATTGTTCTTTTAAAGGACTATTGTTATCATCAGAACCTTGTGCACCATCCATTGACGAAAATAAAACATTGGAGATCTGATCTTCTCTGGCGGTCCTCTGTCTGGGAAGATTCTCCTCCCTATCCATTTTTTGTGAAGAGTAATTTTGCTTAAAATTCAATGCACTCATACAAAAGCTTTATTAAAATGTCGCTGTCTGAGCAGAGCATCAAAAAGCTGCAAAATATAAGGCTGACAAAAGAAAAAGATCCATGTATGAGCCAGTGACAGTAATTGTCAGGTTTAACAAGGATGAAGGATTATATATTATACTCTTCATGTCTGTTTTGCAAAGCAAGTAATAATCTGTGGGGGTTTTGTTGTGTAATTCTGAAGAAATAAGCTTGTTTTTATAACTCAGTGATCATGACATTTATTTATTTTTCTAAGTTCTTAAGAGAGTTTTCAGAACCATTTTTTTGTTTCCTTAACAATACAAATTAAATGTCTCTGATGTACAGTGTTCTATGATTTTAACAAGGATGATTTGTTCTTTTATAACTTCATTTTCACATTACAGATTTTGTCACAAGTGTGATGTTTCCATATTTGGATACATGCTTTAGTTTAGGAAAGACAATAGTAAACATGCAAGCTTTTGCTTTCTGATATCCTTGTATTTGTTTTCTCTCAGAGTTACTATCTTCCTGAGGTTTACCCCCACCATAGGAAAGTAGACTAAATGCAGTAATATTCTGAAAAATCTGTTACATGGGAGAGAGGCTTGCTTATGATATATCAAGTAATAAAGCAATGAAGCTACCTTGCTAAACAGACTGTGCCATTGTATTTCAATGAGAAAAAAAAAACAAACACCCCTGTTAGTTAGACTAATGGCAAGTGGAGAACTGCTTCAAAGCAAGGAAGTTTTTTTGTAGAAGTTGTGGTTTTTCTTTATTTTAAAGGTAGAAGTAGGTTTTCCTACCCTTGCTGACATTCAATAGCACCAAACAGTGGGTAGGTTCACTGATCTTCTCTGTATTGTTTACCTTGCTTGTTCCAGTGCTCTCTGTGTGTCACAAGAACAAGCATACAAGCTGGTGCCACAGAGCAGTTGATGCCAGGCTTTCATCCCTGCTCGTTCCCCCGGTAACTTGGAGCAGCAGGCAGAGGGCCGGCTGTTTTTCCAAGGTTTCAATTTTTAAGTGTCTGCCTTATGGTGGTAAATTGGTGACACAGGCACAAATGTTTTTGCAGACATGAAAGGCTTGTGATTCTAAAGATTTCTTCTCTTTCTTTTTTTTCATTTTCTTAGGAACTATTTGCCATTTGAGAAGAAGAAACTTCTGTGAGCAGTTCAGTTGCAACACCTGAAAAATGAGGCATATGCAGCACCAGGTGGGCTGGAGAGTTTCTTAGTTAGCTGTTTCATCTGTTGGTCATGTGCCTGACTTGATATATTTACTGTATCTGCTGTTCCTTACTCTTTACTGTCTACATTTTAAGGTTTTTACTAACCTTAATGAAATTCTCCTTTTCTTAAACCGGTCAAATTTGTTCATGTGGATTTCCTCCCTATGCCTATGTTGCAAATCAAAAGAAATCCATTCTTCGTGTATCAATTATATTTACAAATATCTGATGCATCCATTTCTTTTAAGTGATTTTAATATGGGACAACACAACCTTGTGCTGAAATGAGTTTAATGAATCCCAGTAACAGCAATTGAACTGCTCTTAAAAAATTGAAATACATCAGTTCACTAATTTTTTCTCCTATGCATTTTGAACATTTGCTGTCAGAACACACACCTGTAAGTCAGAAAACTGGTTAAAGGCCCACGCTTTATACTGCTTGTGAATTTGACAAGTCCAGTGCAAATTACAATCTCGACATCCTTGGACAACCAAAAAAAAAAGGAATGTGTGGTTGACTGGTAAAGCGAGAAATGCTGAATATATAAACCTCCAAATTCACAGACATTTACATCATGATTTCAATACAAATAGATTCAACCAGAAAGTAAATTGTACCAAGGGAGCTGGAAAAGAAATAAGAATTTGTTAACATTATTCTAGTTCTTTTGTGATCATAACATGGAATTTCAGGAATAATTCACTTCTGACACTGGAAAAGAACTTTACTGGCAATAGCAAAGATATCTCATCCTATTCTTTCTTTAGCCCCAGTAGCTTATCTGCTTTGTACTTAATCCAAAACCAGTCTGAACATATAGAAGCAACTTTTCCTGAAAGCATTTAAGGCCATACTCTAAATTAGGTACAAAAAAATAATGATAATATAAATTTAGCTCATTTTTAGGAATCTATTGCAAATGGCGTTTGGCGTTTTGTTTCTTACATGTATGTTTTTCAAGTTTGTGAACCTATTAAATAGAAGTACAGAATTTAGCATATTTTCATACTTAAAACCTGTAAAATTATGCAATATTAAATTGATTTCTTTATTCACTTTATGCAACATCTTTTTTGAGCATCAGACTCAAAATATATATGTATTATAGGATTAATTTACCAGGGTATAACCACTATTGTATATTTAAGTCAGTAAATTTTTGTTTCCCTTTATTTCAGTGAGTTATACCATCATAAAATTGATATAATGTAGAAGTGGATATGGCTGAGAGATTATGCAGAGTTTATTGTGACTTTATGCTAGATAAAAATAAGGGAATCAAAACATTTATATTCAGAAGAAAGCAGCTTAACTCTGATAAAACCCAGCAACTTTACTTTTGAAAGATAGCATTTGTTCCTTTCAAAAATGCCAAAAAGTAAATTACACTTAATTAATCAAACTTTGAGTGATTTCCAATTAGTTTCCTACAGTTCTTCTATGACAGCTCTTTCAATTATTATAGAGTGTGAAAACAATAAGCAAAAGAGAATGACAACGCATAACAACCAGGAGAAATTCAAACATTATAACTTCATAAAATACTCTCTTTTTCATTCTCTTTTTCATGCTCTGGATGCTTACTTATAAGTAAAAAAAAAAAATCTTGTAAAGTCCAAAATTAGGTTTGCATACACAATCCAAGTAATATCTGTTCATGATATCTCTGGCACCTTCCACCAATGAAGGGACTGTCCCAGGTAGTGACACAGAGCACTACTTTGCACCTGTAACTTACTGTAAGATGGGAAATAAAAAACACTTTTCATTTTAACTAATCTCTTAATTTCAATGTGTTCTAATTTCCCTAAGCAAATATAACTCCAAGGTGGAATTCTGTTCTTGTTCTTGTTCATCCTTGTCTTGCTGTTAAAGCAAGTGGAATCATATAAATTGACCCTCAATGTTTTCCTTCCTATCTAAACCAAGATATTTAATCTGAGAAAACAAAACCAGACAGGAAATAAAAATAAAATGTAACTCATAAGTCAGTACTTCCACAAACAATAGCTAAGCTGAAAAAGCTAAAGAGATCTGTAATATCAGACCTATTCTTCCTACTGCATAAATTGAATTTGTAGTTATTCTTTGTAGAATGTCAGCAATGCCAATGCAGGAGAAATATTTCCAGAAAGGAGAACTATAATTTCTTTCTCTGTGTCAAATGTTATTGGTGTCTCCCACACAAGCAGATCACTGATGCACTCATTTTCAATTGCATCTCCCTGACTATGAGATTTCTCCATAGATTTTTTCACAAGTGCTTCAGCAAATGATGAGGAGGAATCAGCTTATTTGTTTAAAATAGTATTTTGTGCTATTGTAATTTCATGCATGTATTTCTTATTTTTCTAAATGCGAAGCCAAAGTAATTCTCTGTGGTTCTGACCTGCTTCTCTCTGCTGTTGTTCTTAACAAAAAAAAAAAGAACTTTAAAACTATATTATCTTGAATATAGCTGCCTTGCAGAGTATTTCTGATTCTCGATACTTAATCATTGCATTCTTAACCTTCAGATGTTTTGAACAGTAGCATCCTTTGCACTATTGTTCTGGTTCCTGTGTTGGAACAGTCAATTACTATATGGACTTCACTTGTGCTTGCAACCATCTCAACTAAAAGTGGCATCTGGGAATTCGGCTTTTTTTTTTACTTTGTTCCTTTTACAGGGAATATCTTATATCACACCCTTACGTGCTGGCAACTTTCAAACCTCTGTGTCATTGACAGCTGCCCGTCTAGGGAGGAGGCAGCTGAAAACACGTGCATTGTAAGACATGCACAACTTCTTTAGTAAGCACAGCTGCTTGCTGAACAGTGTCTTCTCAGGGAGCAGAATTGAAGAACATGGAAAATTAGTTGGGGGAAAATGGACAAGAGAAGATGTGGTGGAAACTCATGGTTACCAGAGAAAATACTTCAGAAAAGGACCTGGTAACATTTCTAGCAAGTTTCTCAGACGGCTAGTAACACAATAATAGTTATCTGCTGCTTTTCCCCCTATTTTCTATCATCTCTCTACTCAAGGATAAACATCAAAACCATAGCAATTGAAGTGGTCTAAAACTTTCAGCACTGGAATTTTTAAAATTTTTCATCTCAGCTTAAGATGGAACAACTTAGGGAGTTCTCCAAACAACAAAAATGCTTTACAGTCACACTATGAACAGGCAGACACAGAGGCAAGAGTAATAGCATATCCCTCTTGAAAGCGAAGGAGCCCTTTCATATGGGAAACAGAGCAGGTATGATGAGAGGCAGGAATATGAACAAGTTGAACCTACAAAAATAATATGATATCTTCAGTGAAAAAAAAAAGGGATTTATAAAATATTAGGCTTTGAGCATTGTAAAATACACATTCAAGGAAAACATCATTCCAAGCTAAAATTGATAAAATTAATAGTGACTGCATTTTACTATAAAAATTGTTTGCACTCCAGTGCAGTGATGGTTGCAAGGCTGAGGTAGTTCTGTACATTAGTTTTTCCTGCCTGCAAAGGCTAAGAACGTATATAAAAATACAGGTTCAAACTGGTAATAAGAATTATGATCAGTGTTAGGGGAGAACTCCTGTAAAGAACCAGGATTTCTATAAAATTTGCGTAAGTCACTCTTCACACTTTTGTACTGGAGATTTTAGGTGCAAATTGTGACCAGAAAGCAGTGAGATCAATCCTTCCAATGGCTGCAAGCTTGGAGGAAAAGTGTATATCTCTTTTCTCAAGTAAAAAGTGATAGGCAAGAGAAAACGGCCTGAACTGGCTGCAGGGAAGTTTAGTCTGAATATTAGGAAAAATCTCAACACTGAAACAGAGCATTGGAACAAGCTGCCCAGAGAAGTGGTTGAATCACCATCCCTGAAGGTATTTAAAAGATGCAAAGATATGGCACTGGGGGCATGGTCTAGTGGTATTTTTAGCAGTGTAAGGTTTATGGTTGAACTTGATCTTAAAGGTCTTTTCCAACCTAAATGATTTCATAGTTCTACTCTGATGCTGGTGCTCTTATGTGAGTGGGTTGGGAACTCCTCAGGCAGAAGACAGAACAGAGTAATCTGAAGTTTCACCTTATGGCTTCGAATCTGACACTGAGGTATTCTTTCATCCAACAGGCAAAATCACAGAAACAGCTTGGAGATGAAGTCAAGAAGTAGTAAGAGTCTATATTTAATTTTTAACAACATCAAAAAAATCGGGCAACTAATACCATATAGGACATAAAAGTTCCATCTCTGGGAAACTATTAATAACAGTGGACTTCCTTCAGATCCACCTACTCCTGGTAGTATTCTCTATGAAAATCTTTATCTTGAGTTAACTAAGGGTGTTATCCTTCTGTTTCATACTTTGCAATGAGCTTGCCAGGGATGTTTAAACTACATCTCAGTGCTCACAACATTTGACTACTGTAAGGAGCCACAGCCCTTCACAATTAACAGAAAATATCTCCTTTCCCCAGGAGCTCAGGCAGTTGAAGTGCAGCTTTTTGGGCCTCCTAGAGACCCAAAAGGTGGCACTTACCTGCAGTTTTCTTAAAAAGGATTAAAAGTTGATGTTATCATGAGACCTGTTTAGTCTGATATTCTTTCTCCCCTCTCCCTATCACCAGCTCCAGGAAATTGGGAAATCCCTTTCATAAATGATCCTTATTACGTGAAACTGTTAAAAAGGTATTTTTGAGCCCATTGGGTCACCTCTATTAATGAAAATATAATTTTTTAAAAAAACATAATTCTGAGAACTCTTTTTATATGTAGTGTTTTTAGCAAACATTTTGTAACACAAACCTTTAGCCCTATATTCTGAAAAGAAAACAATTTACCTTTATGCAAGTGTCTGTTGGAGAGCAAGTCAATTTGGGAAAGCATGATTTTGTGGCCTTCCCAGCTGCCACTGGTCAAGGATGTTCTGAGGAATGGTTTTTCAATAAAAAAGCTGAGAACTGCAGGAACTATTTCATTCTCTGAGGTCTATAACCACAAAACTGGACATAGACTATGCATGTCCTGTGACAAGTAGCTGGGAGTGCTGGAGAAAAGGAGACTCAGGGGTGACCCTATCACTCTCTACAACTGCCTGAAAGGAGCCTGTAGCCAGGGGGCTGACCTCTTCTCCCAGGCAACTACTGACAGGACAAGAGGAAATGGCCTCAAGTTGTGCTAGGGGAGGTTTAAATTTAATATTCTGAAAAATTTCTTCACCAAAAGGGTTATTGGAAGCATTGGAACAGGTTACTCTGGGAAATTGTTGACTCACCATCCCTGGAGGTGTTTAAGGGAAGACTGGATGTGGCACTTAGTGCCATGGTCTAATTGATGTGGTGTTCAGTCATAGGTTGCACTCAGTTGTCCCAGAGGTCTTTTCCAACCTAATTGGTTCTGTGATTCTGTGAAACAGACCAAATATAATTCCTGAGAAAAATTTAAGAGGCATAAAATACTACTAAACTTCTGATTCCTAGAAACTCTGGAGTTTCTAAAAGCCATCATAGAAACAGTAGTGAGTGTGAAAGGGACACTTCAAGCACCATCAGCCTGAGGAGTTCCTGTAGCTGGTGCTCTGAAGCCAGTAGTCATATGTGCTTTTCAGAGCTGAACATACAAGATTTAGCTAAGTTTTTTATATTTTGAATCCATTTGAGTGGCACAATAGACTTGATAATGTAAAGCAGATCTGAACCATCAAGATTCAGCATGGATTGGACCTAATTATCAGTGATTCAGAATCCCTACAAGCTGGCCAAATTTAGAGTTCTAGGAACATGAAGTCCTAGACATCACCCTCAGTGTGTGTTTAGTAAGGCTGGTTTATCAGTCAGCTAAAAATCCTGTTGAGTTCTCCGTATAACTCAGGAGGCAGACCCTGTGCCACCACATAATTCCATTGCAGTTTAATCATGTCAAGTAAAACAAAAAAAAAAATCAGAATATTTGGCAATAATCTTTCAACAGGAAACCTGTTAGGAGACCTAAAATACTGGAAAATCTACTTGAAATTCAGACCATTAAGCATAGAAAGAATATTTAAAATAATTTCAATCAGATCTAGAACTACCATTCTTAGAGGATTTAGTTAGTACTCAAATACTAGGTCACTGTATGGTGAGAAACAAAGCATCCAAGGGGTCTTTTCAAGTGTCTGGAGTCTAAAATGTCCCTCTCCAAAAATGAAAATTCTGGGTAGGAATGAAACTATTGGATGTTTTTGACATACCAACCAAGCTGCAGATGATGCAAAGGAGAAAGAAGAGGGGGAAAAAAAGAAAGATAATAGACTTGGAACAATATGCTAGTCTGTGCTTAGCAGATAATAATGTCAGAAACACTTTTAAAAGAAATCTTCAAAAAGTGAAGTTATTTTTGTTCTGTCCCTCTTTTAGAAAGCACCTAATTCTTTCAATTAATTGGTTTGAATTAGTTGTAAACTAATGAGCTACAGATGTCCAGCTCCATAAGCTTCAGTCAGGAAAACATGGTTTATTTATCAGTTCTTTACAAGGGAAGAGAAAACCCAAAAACTTTTTAATCTCTTCTTTTTATTTATATTTAGTTCCTTTTAACTTTGCAAAAATCTTTAGCTCCATCTTCAGAGCAGTAATGTGTCTGCACCTTCAAAGCAGAGAAGTCAGAATCTGTTAAACACATCACAGTGCACTGGAAAGTAACTCTACACAAATGCTTTGAAATAAGGTTGAAAACAAGAGAGAATTTAAACCAAGTGTGAAGCAGAAAACTTTAAAGTACAACACCTTCCATGGATTGGTCCTGATTACGGAAGTTACTTGTGCTAAATTGGTTTGAGGATATCTTGTGTGGCCTCAACATATATTTTAGTAAATACTTGCCTGAGGAAGGTTATGTTTTACTAACTCACACCTAAAAGAGCACTGAAAAACTCTTGACTGGGTTAGGGGGAAGGAGTAGGGAATGCAGTAAAAAATGCTGATGTATTTAACCCAGTAAATTATTGGGCACCGTGCTGTGGGACTTAGACCTGCTGCTGAAAGTCGACACTCAGCTGTTGATAGCAGAGGCTGAACACTTAATATCCTACCATGTTTGAAAATAGGAAAGCCATCATTTGACAGAGTTAATGGGCCTGTTGTCAGCTGCATGACAGCTGGATTTTAGAGTAGTAAGGCTAAGGAAGTCAGAGGACGACAGAATAAACTAATTCTCAACTGAGATTATGATTGCTTTAAATGTCAGTACTTGAAAGGCATTTCATCACTTGGAAGTGCCAGGTATGCTTTTAGAAGTGTTTTCCCTGCTCTCCCCACTGCTCCCCTCTCCATCCCACCAACGCAGTTTCTGTCTGAGGTAGGGCTATGACCTGTGCTGCTGAGAACTTTGCATCTCCCTGAACTGCCAGTAAATGTGAGCAAGTTCATTTGGTTCATTACTGTTTCAGTTACTCAGATTGCAGTGTTTTCAGCACCCCCTTCATGCAAATAACTCCGGCAGCTCAGTAACCTGTTTGGGATCTAGTTTTACTGTAACCACATGGGGGCTGAAGAACAGACTTAAACCCCTGCAGGCTTGATGTAAACGTACACATCCAGCTGAATATGCTTCAAGTCCAACTTTATTAAAACAGACTTCCTCTTCTCAAATTCAGCAAAGCATTGCATACTGTAATTAAAAAGCCACTGATATTAAGACTGTTAATGTTTGCATTGGTTTGGGGTTTTTTTAAAAGGCTAATTAAAGCAAATTTAAGTTTTAATAATAGCTAGGAGAATAGTACCTAAGACAATTCAAATTAAGCTGGACACATTACGTTCAAAACAAGTGTCCCAAAGAAACCCTTACTAATTGACAATTGTCCTCCTTTCTGCAGAATGTAATCCTTTCAGACTAGGGAAGATGCTTGTTGCCCTGGAATCTGCTTGTTATCTCTTTATCTCTCCCCCAAAGTCAGGCTGTAAAAAGAATAGCTTTAACACTTATGAACTTGCCCTTGCTCCCATTGATTCAGGGTTGTGCAAAGAACTGTTGGACTGGTTCAGTCAAACATTAAAAGCTGTTAAAACCATAAGAAATTTCTGAGTTACCTAATAAAATCTGCTTCTGACATGCCTGTTGCTACTGATCTTTTTCTTCATGAGTCACAAACAGCATGTTCAGCTCAGCTGGTACTTTCTTTTTTACCTGTTAAAGACAAGTCTGCCTAACAATGGAAGGACAGATACGGCAACTCAATCTCTCTAATACCAAATAAATAGTTAAAATAGAAAGTGGAGAAGGAATGTGTATGATGTGTCAAAACAACAGCAGCTCTGATACCTCAAATTTATCTCTCTATAGATGCTGGATTGTGCCAGGTGCTGTAGGGACTACAATAACTCCTCCCTAAAAGTAAGCAATACCCCAACTATGAAAAAAGTCAGCAAACACACGTGGGAGTTCTCCACTAGTTAGAAAAAAGATGTTTCCTGAAAACATTCCAAGTAATCTTCTCTGCCAGTTATTCAGGGAACTGAAGAGTCTTAAGCAGAATTTGATGATCACTTTTCACAGCCTAAGGGGCAAAGTTTGAATGGAAGTATAGCTGCTCTCCCAGTCTTACATAACATGAGGAAAAAAGCACAGTCTCTTAGGAAAAGACAAATTCATATCACAGAAGACCTGGCAACACTGGGAAATTGTAAAATAGTCTTCAGAGAATTCTCTGCCCTGAAACTGAAATCAAACCATAGATTGTCCTGGCCATCAGAGAGAGCATTTCCCAGGAACTACCCATTCTCATCTCCTGCTAACACCCTCCACACTGTACTGTAAGTTAAGGTGTGTGTATAGTAATACTGGCTTTTCAAACCTGCCTAGAAACCTGCAATTAATTCCTGTATGTAAAATGAAGGAAATAAGAGTGATTGAAACAAGGATCTGCTAGTCAAATTATTTACACTCTGTGTACATAGGTGTGATACTCTTAATATTAACTAGACTTTGTAGTTGGATTTATTTCTTAGTCTTGTGTAATGCTTTTTCTTAGTAATTGTCAGTCACTGTTTCTACTATGTGTTTATTTTTAAAAATATTCTTTCTAGAAAAATGTTGGTGTTCTCTAGTTCCTAATCTGATTTTAATTAATCTGACCTGCCAATCTGATTATGTTAGTTTATTGATGTAAAGCAAATGGGACACACAAGTCAGAATTTGCAGCTTGATGGCTGATGGGCATTAATATATAAACTTATGGATGTATTAATTCTACTGGGCTCTAGTCCATGCCCAGTGCATTACAACTGTCTGGTCATACTCTTCCAAGAACTATTAGAATTTCATGTCAGAAATATCATATGGATGACTGAAATAAGACAGTTATACTATATAGCTGTATATAATAATTTTTAACATTTTGCTGACTAGTGGATTTTGGTTGGGAGAAACATTCAATAAATATTCTAGAGACATAAGAATGTAAATAATGGGGTTCAAATTGCTGAAGAAAACTCTTGTCTGGGACAAACACTGCTAAATACAGCGTGCCAGGAGTTGGACTCACTGACCATTCCAGCTCGAGACACTCGATGATTCTATGATTCTATGACTCTGCAAATTCAGGCACAATCAGGCTAATTGAACCACTCATTTTTATCTTTTCTCCTAGATAACAAATTAAAATAGGAAGCCAGAACTTCATGGTATCACCTTTCCATATCCTGTATAATGAGCCAGCCTGCGAGCTCTCTTCTACAGAGATGTTCTCTTCTACAGAGATATGGCCTCAATTCCTCACCATTGCAAGAGGCTACCTTCTCTAGCACCTCAGATGCATGGCACACAAGCAAAGTCCCAAAAAAAGAAAAGCAGTGACTCACCATCCTGCTGGATTTTTCTGCATGTAGGCTCCTGCAAAGCTGCAGTCTCTTTCTACACAGACACTGTGAATTTGAAAATTAGCTCCAAAATCTCTAGTTCCACTGTCACAGACTACATTGATGATGCAGCTTGGTACAACAGCTTGATAAGACAGTTTTGAAGAGTGTAGAAAATGCTCATTAGCATTAGAAAATATCAAAATACAAATGTTTGTATCCTTCACCCCTTTGGTGTTTCAGGATAAAAGCAAAATAAAACATAACCCTTCAGTTATGACCAAGTTATTTCTGGTTTGTACCACAACAGGTTCATTTCTACTTGCATATCAGACAGCATTTGCTCTCTGTCAGTTTGGATAATTTGAACAGGAGATGCAAATCTCTATCCTCATCCATGGAACAGAGGAAACAGAAATCAAGAGATGTGAATCAGTCTCAGAAAATTTATGATGCAAATCACTCTAATAAACAGGAATGGAATATTGGGTTAATAGAAGAGAGGTTCCCTGTTTAGTAAGGCATGTTGCCTTTCATTAAAATTCTTTTAGAAAGAATGTCCTAATTCACTTATTCAAGGTGACTATGACAACGTTCTGTGTTTAAATAATGGTAATGGATTAAATGGTAAAAATTAATAGAAGCTAGAACGTGCATAGTTTTACCTATGCTGCTCTTCCACATATCATAATGTGTATGTATAGGAGATTTTGTCCCTTTTTTCCCCTCTGGCAAGGACATGAAAATAGATGTTTTTAATAGGGTTCTCAGAACCAGCTTTTTCTACTAAGAAGCTGAATTTGCAGCATGTGCATAATCGCTCTTTACCCTGCTGAATTTATCTTTAGAGATTTCACAAAGCTCAGCTTGCTTGCAAGGGTGGAATTCCTTTTGTTATTTTCCCTTGTTCTTACATTGCACCATGCATCATTCCATTAGTCCACAGCTTAGTGCTCATTGACTATCATCATTCTTTTTGTGCCTAATAATGTTTACTAAGGTTTTAACAGCATTCCTGCACACAATAACTGTAGCTAACAGATGAAAAACATGGCCATTTCAGTGCAAAACCATTAGCTTACATATCCTTGAGACACTGCTTGTGTTACAAAGTGCAAGTTAAGAAGGAAGAAACCATGCATGTTAATCGGAAATAAACAAAAAATACATTACTGGCATGTATTCAGATGCAGCAAAATGTAGCACTTAAGCACTGCAATTAATAGGTTCACCTCATAGGAGATATTTTAGTGCTTTATAGTCTTGCTCTAGAGGTCTGCGTAAGGGATTCTGACCATCACGCGTAATTCAGGATACGCTCGTGGTACCCAAGAGACTGACAGAATATGTATATGCCCCTTTCTTCCTCATTGTGCCCAAGCTTCCTAGAACATCACTGTTCTTTGCATCCATGCAGGTAGTCTTCCAAGGAAGCCAGAATATGTGGCTGGGAGTACCTGGTACCACCAGGAGTTGCCCAGTACCAAGCTTTCTTTGAAGTCTAGTAGAAAACCTTTTCAGAAGAGTCAAAGCTCTTTTCTGCAGAAATACAGAACAAAACCAAGAGGCAAAAAGTCATTTATGTGGCCAGAAATTGTTGCCTGTGAACCCAGAGGAGGCTGGAAGCGTGACAAACTGCTGCCACCTGCTGCTGGTTCATTTTCAGCCACTGAAGCTCCAACAAACCAAATTCTCAGCAGCCAGCAGAAATTGCAGATCATCTCTTTCTTTAGGGGAAAAAGGAAAAAACAATCTGCTATATTTATCCCAAGAGTAGGAAAGCACTGATTAGACTGAGGGCACTAGTGCCAGTGCTGTGGTTGCTAGCATTCAGTACCTTGGCTTTTCTACCCTGTAATTGCTACTCTGTCAGTAACTTAAATGTGTGACCTTGAGAAAGCAAATTAAGCTTTTTACCGCTATTTTCCAAACAGTAGAAGGGAAATAAACCACCCGAGGTTCTTTCAAGAGTTTCTAAAGGTGATGAATATATTCATGTGGCTGTTTAGGAGTGTGCTTTTTATTAATATCTTTACATCTTAATTATTTCAGAAAGCTATTTTAATAAAGCTCCCATTGCAATAAAATTTTCAAGCTTCATTAATAAGCAAGAATTAATATTGAACTGTAAGGCAGTTAGTCTGCTCCAATTGTATATGCAATAGGGAAAAAAGAGAACAGCCTGGATTAACAGGGAGTGGTTAGATAATATAATGTTTTTGTAAAGGTTTACATCCATGCATTGTATGTGGCTCTGTGCAGTTGCCAGTGCGGTCATGAAAAAATGACAGGGAGACCTACTGTATCTGGAGACCTGCTTTTTAAATATTGCAGCAATCACTGAATTTCAAACCAAACTCAAGTTACCATGCTCCATGTTTACTAATAGGTACCAATTCATGAAGCCCCACAGTCTACTAGAGGCAATAAAATGAGTGTAATATATGCTAGCCAGCTAGCTAAGAGCTCTGACTATTTTTGCCACCTGTAAGTATCACATACTTTTGAAGGAAATCCTACCCTGCTGGTGACACTGTAACGCAAACTGTCCTGATATCCCTGCCAAGTGTAGAAGAGTGAGCCCCAGAACTGGAACAACCAGCAGGTGATTTTCTGTGATCAAAATGAGTGTCTCCATGAGGGGGACTTTGATGGCCCTGGGTGTAGATGAAGGGAACTGGTTCCCAAGCTGGCAGCTCTCTCAGGGGTGGGTGTAAAATTCTGGAGCTCTCTATGTTGGGGATGGCTTGGAGCCTGATCATAGAATCATTAAGATTGAAAAATACTTTCTAGCATCATAGAGTCAAACCATTAACCCAGTACCACTATATTCACCTCTAAATCACATCCCCAAGTGTCACATCCATATGTATTTTGAGTATTTCTAGGAATGGTGATTCTATCACTTCCCTGAGCAACCTGTTCCATTGCCTGACCACCATTTCAGTGAAGAAATCTTTTCCTAGCACCTAATCTAAACCTGCCGTGGTGCAACTTGAGGCCATTTGCCACTTGTATTGAGGGGCCCAGAACTGGACATGTTTGTACTGGGTGTAGCTGGGATGAAATTAATTCGCCCCACAGAAGTCTGCCTAGTGCTGTGCTTGGCATTGATAGCTATAAAGGTGTTGATGACACCTTTTCTAACAGGACTGGGCATTTTCTTTGTTGAATTTCATAAGGCTTCTCTCAGCCCATTTCTGCAGACTGTCAGTGTCCCTCTGAGTGGCAATATAACCGTGTCATGCATTAGCCACTGCACCAAAGTTTCATGTCATCTACAAACCTACCAACACTGCCTTCAGCCCCATTATTCAGGTAGTCAATGATGCTGTTAAATAATATTGGTCCCAGCATCAGCCTTTGGGGTACATCACTACAGAGAAGACTCCAGCTTGAGGTCTTGTCACTGATAACAATCCTCTGAGCTTGGCAGGTCAGGTAGTTCTCAGCCCATCTGGTGGTCCACTTATCTAACCCATTTGTCTCAGTTTGTCCATGAAGAACCTTTGAGAGAGAGTGTCTTACAAAATTCGAGATAGATGACATCCAACTGTTACTTAATTATTTCAGTGTACTAAGTTTGAAATGCAAAAATATATGAGATGCCAAAGGGGAAAACACAATAAAATATCTTGAACTGAGATGCATGACCTTTCTTAGATTTGTTCACTCCAACACAGAGTATGTCTTGGGATAGTCCAACTAACTTTACTGGTATGCAAGAAATTTGCCTGATTACAACAGATGAAAAATATTGCTTAGGCAATTGGAAGTGAGAGCTGTCAAGGTCACGGTGCTGATTACAGAATGCTTTTCAATGACTCTCTCCTTATGTGCTAAGTCGCTATAGTGATTATCCATCTGCTTTTACAGCAACTTCATAAACATCAAGGAAAACTAATCCATTTGCCTGTAATATTCATTCTGAATATTAAACTGTTATATGAAATAGGGTGATGCTTGACACTTCTAGTTCATTAAAGGTTTCCCTGGACAGATCTAAAATTATATTACAGGGCATTTTTGAGCAGTAGGCAAAAGTTTTCTAAACCTGATAAGCAAAGTAAGGAAATTACCCATGCAAACAAGAACAGCAACTTGTACTGATAATCAGAATTTCTGAATGAAATTGTAGTCTGTAGTACATATACAGCCAAAGGAGACACCACGGTGTAGTGGGGTTTTTTCATGGTAAGGGTGCTATCATGACACTGTTTCAACCCACAATTTGAGGATCATGTCTCTGTGTTAATTTAGTTAATGAGCTCTGCATATTAGGGCCTGCCATCTATTAACCACATAAAAGGTGTATTGACCTACAAGATCCTGTAGTTCACAAATGTCTTAGGGAACAGGTATCTTTTTCCCTTACCCTGTTGTGTTTCAGTTCCCTTTTTCTTAACAAAGTATTGAAAATAAAATAATAACTTTCTCAAGCTCTTGTAGAGCACTTTAGTCAGCAGATATCCATAGAGTTTGCAAGCAAACACCTCTCTATTTCTGCAAACATAGTAGGGTAGATCCCTGAATTATGTTTCATTTCATGGCATGTATGTAGGGTTTTGTAGGTACTCATGCAGATAAGAATTTTATTTGTTTCTTTTAGAACACTGGCAGATTTCCTTTTAGTCCCTACTAGTTATATATTTTAACTTGAAATTACTTTGCATAGGACTTTGGAAAAAATAGCTAAGATTTTCAGATAACTCTTAGAAAAATAAATCAGGTTGTGATACATAATTCCAATCACAAAGAGACTTTCTGGTTTGTGTTGTGGCTTCTTGCATAGCAAGGTAAAGCTCCAGAACTGGAGATCCTGAACATCCTTTTAATGCAACAAATAAATAATAGTGCTTGATCCAAAACCAATTAAAGGCAACTCAGCTTTGAGTCATGCTTAAGCACATATGATAAATTGGGAAGAGATCATAGCATCTTGTAAGATATCCAGCTGTTAGATCCTGGTAAATATACTTCTTCCCAGCTATGCATTTCATGGCTTATAGGTTCACTTCAAGCTCTTTTTAAAAGTTGACAAGGGACCTCTCAAAAAGCAAATAACTTCTCCCAGTCCCTAAAATGAAAGGGAAAAGGAATCAGACTCTCTTTTTGGCAAGTTGACAACAGCAGTTTGATATTTTGCAGCCTACTCTGAGGAATGTAAAACTACTGAAAATGTTTAAAACGGTACATCTTCCCCTGATGCAGGAAGACATCCACAGTGGAACTGTGTAAAGCAGGATGATGTTAATTTATTAGAACACTAAAAATACTAAAAAGATGAGGATCCTTTCTTACAGCTAAGGACTTTTTAAGAAGAGCTTTAAACCACACAAGTAATTTGAATTTTTGCATCACATAGCAAGAACCCCATCGGAACCAGGATAGTGTAATGCAAGGACGTGTATACATAAGAGCAAATCTAAAAAGTGGTTCCATTTAGGGGGAAATTGTGGAACCTAGGGTCACAATCACCTTTGTGTTTAAACAGTCCCAAAAACAGAAGTAAAAATGAGAGAGAAATGTCAGAGCTCCTCACCCAATCAATCCCTTCTTTATTAAAAAAAAAAAAAGGCAGTGAGAATGTACCCAGAGAAATAGCGTGTTGTGAACGATGATGTCTGGTGTTTGCATGTTAAGGAGTAGGCAACTAGCATACAGAACAGCAGAACACTTGGACAAGGATCCTACATACAAGATTGTGGATTTGTTTATGATGGTCTAAGGGCTGATAAACCTAGGAATGTGTAGCCATCTAGCAAAGGTAGCTAAGTGTTCATGTTCTAACAGTAGCAGAAATAAGATGATTGCAGGAGATAGGAAGAAAGAGAATAAGAGAAGAAGAGCTCTTAATAGCTCTCTGGTTTGTATGACATCTGGAAGAGCATCTGTAGTCCCAGTAGAGAGAATATTCAGAAATAAGTGCAAAGAGGTTAGAAAATCAGAGACCCAAGTGTCAGCACTGAGTTTTGTGATACCTACGTATGCCTGCTTGGGAATGGTGTCAACCAAGTCCTACAATGAGACATACAACTGGCATATCACAATTTTTTTTATTCACTGAATTTGCCAGCTGAAAAGCACTACAAGCCAAAGATGGCCTGCAGTTTACCTGGTTGTGCACTTATATGTTTTCTTCAGATAAAAATTGAGTCAATTTAATAGCTTAACAATAGGACTCAATGGAGCAACTAAACTCTCTTCAGGCAGGTGATAGACACATACTGCTTTTGGGATTGATAACTGGGAAGGAAAATTCCTTATAACCACTCAGTGGCAACTCTTTTCTCCAGAGATTCACTATGGAAGAATATCCATCCTGTTACTGTAGAAATAGGTATTTACTAACCCATCCTGTTATTCAGAAATATCAAGCAGGGACTGAGACAGTGGCTTATCCTTCTCATCTAGGAAGACAGATAAAGATTAAATGAACCTATCTCAGAAAGTCTAACTAATTTTCTGGGTTTGGCTCTCTTTGTAGAGTGAAGAAGTCCCCTAAGGCAGGTAAGAAATAAAGGAAAATTGTCTGTTTGGGTTTGCACTAGAAGTGTGAGTGCTACACAGGCAAAATTCCCCAGACATAGATCAGAAAACATGGTTTGTTTGGTTTTTTCCCTATCTATATGAAGGAGGTGGGTTTTTATGCCTCAGCACATTGTTGTGGGTTGTTATGCTCCTGAGCTGTGCTACAGGCACAGCTGTTGCCAGTAAACAGCCTGAGCCTCAGTCTCACAGCTAGATGAGTATCATTAAACTCCTACCTTTCACACAGTTTGCAAACTCCTTGTATTTCATGTTCATGAAAATAACAGGTATTTGTAGGTACCTGGCTCTTCTAAAGGCTATTTGAATTTAAAATATGTGCAGTCTAATTTACAAAGAGGAGTTAGATGCCCAAATATACTTTCAGTTATAAAATCTACCTCTGAAAATTAGCTCTATTGGATATATAAAAGCTGATAAAGGTTTGTATTTGGCAGGAATAATGCATGGCGGGGTGTGAACTTTAATGGCTTTAAGAGCAGGCAGGCGTCAGATGCACTGATGAGTGGAATGCTGTGAGTTCCCTTGCACTGGAGAAGAGAATCTAACTCATTGTCATGCTTTAACCCCAGGCAGCAGCCAAGCCCCACACAGCCATTTGCTCACTCCCCCACCAGCAGGGTCAGGGAGAGAATCAGGACAGAAGATAAAATACTCATGGAGTTAAAGGCAGTTTAATAGGGAAAGCAAAAGCCATGCATGCAAGTAAATCAAAACAATGAATTAATTCACTCCCTCCTATGGGCAGGCCGGTGTTCAGCCATCTCCAGGAGAGCAGAGCCCCATCACACATAATGGTTACTTGGGAACACAAACACCATCACTCCAAACAACCTTCTGCCTCCTCCTTCTCCCCAGTTTATGCACTGAGCATGGTCATATGGTCTTAAATATCCCTTTGGTCAGCTGGGGTCACCTTTCCTGGCTGTGTCTCCTCCCAAACCCCCATGCACCCCCAGCTTCCTTGCCAGTACGGCTGTACAAAAAGGCCTTGCTTGGCTCTGAGCAAGCCGTGCTCAGTAATAAAAAAATCATGTTTGTATTATCAACACCGTGTTCAGCACAGATCCCAAGCACAGCCCCATACCAGTCATCGTGAAGGCAATCAACTCCACCCCAGCCCAAACAAGCACACTTATTAGCACCACAGACACATGCACTGTGACTGCTTACAGAGACACAGACAGAGACACTATTTCCACTGCATTCACCCTTTCAAGGAGTGTAGGCTTAACATCTCATCTGCTGGTCCCTAAAATGTTAAGACCTTGTTGGAAAATATGTCATAGGGAAAATCCATCAATTTTGCTTTCCCTGAAAGTATCACCCCGCCTGGAACTAATAGGCACTTTAAACTCAGCAGCTGTGAGCCTGTGAGAGCCCAGCTGAGTCAGCACATGGCTCCAGGGGCCTCAGTAGCACACATTAGGGCAGGGAGCAATTCAGAAGAATGACTTTAAATCACAAGAGGAGCTAACACTGTCCAAGTGGTGTGGTCCTGTCTGGCTGCTAGAATGTCAGGGGTCATTGACACCGAATTTGTGGGCTCTGATGTCCTTTCAACAGACAAGACCAGATAAGCAACAGCTCACATCACAGTTCCTGCATATAACAGAAAGTAGAGCAATAGAAGTCTATTAGCTTATCCCATTTAAAGTGGGTCTAGAAGAGGGACTTTTTCAGCTTCCTAACTAAGTGAGAAGCTGGATGATCTGCAACATTGTTTACTGTAGAAAACAGTATTATGTAATCATTATGTAATCATCAATCATGCAGTTTGCAAAAACAAGTAACTGGTCTGTTGCAATCAATTTCCTACTTTTTTGAGGCCTAGCCCACATTACTGCAGTGGAAATTTGAACAAATTAAGCTGTTCAGCTGACAACATTGAGCTTGGCCAGGTCATCTCCCAGAAATCTCTCTGGTACTCAAAGGAGAGACAAAGACCTTTCCTAGTAAAAAGAGAGTACTAAAATCTGTTTTCTTCACTGAATTGCCTCTGGGAGACACTCATTTTAAATCTAGTTCTCACATTTGGTGGCCTTGGTCATTGAATCACAGAATCATTAGAGTTGGAAAAATCTCCAAGATGAGCAAGTCTGGCCTTTGACCAAATACCACCATGTCCACTAGACCATACCATAGAGTGTCACAACTATTCTTTTTCTGTATTTCATTCACTTCCATGGATGAACATTCACCTCCATGGATGGTGAATCTACCTTTTCCCTGGGAGCCCATTCTAATCCTCAGCCTTTCTTTCAGTAATTAAATTTATTTGACTCTGGTGCAATTTGGGTCCATTTACCCTTCTCCTTTCACTAGTTGCCTGGGAAAATAGGCTGACCCTTTATGTTCTCTTATTTCCTTATATTAAATTACATTTAAAATTGGACATCATCTCAGTGTCTACCCCCTGGTACATTTGACACCTGTTTTAGATTAACTCCCCTCCAAAAGAGTGGATCAATGGTGTGCACTGAGTTAGGGCCTGATGCTAGAATCCTGGCTGTCAATTCCATGTTCACAAAAAAGGGGAGAATGGACTTCCATGATGGCAATCTAAGCAAGAAAGTCTTTTCAGCAGTCCACAGCTGTCAGAATGCCAGTCACCAAAGGAACACAGTAGGACATGCTGAAATTGTGTCCTCTAAACTGGCAGATACTTGCTTCAAATCTGAACATATTCTACTGTCAATCACACTATTTAAAAAACCTTTTTTTTAAGTCATAGTGCTGCTAACTCACCTTTCTGCTAAGTCACTTTCTAGAAATTCTTAAATATTTTAAGAATGTTACATTTTAGTTTGAGCAAAAAAGGAAATGTTTACCTTTTGTTTTGGATAGAACACAGAAATACTGCTTGATTCAAAGTCTTAGCTGGATTTAAATTTATGAGTTACACATGTCAAGGCTTTGCTAAATTTCTCCAGGGGCTGACCAGGAGGTTTTCTGTACTGCAGATATTTTGGACCATGAGTAGAAATAGCTAGGGACTGATGAGAACTACTAAGCTTGAAGACTGCAGACAAAGGGCAAGTCAGCACAGGATTACTGCTTTTTTTGTGTAGGGTTTGAAATAGTCTGCTCTATCCCCAGTGCCTCTAGTTCCTGGCTATACGTGTAGCCTGTGTACAGGCCCGAAGGTAATAAAGCATTTAAGCATGCTGTCAGAGAAGGTTGAGACTGCACATAATTCACAGCTGATGACAGCATAAAACAGAAGTTACTTGCACAGTCAACCTAGAATGCTGACAGTCTGAGCCAAGAGGGTCAGAGAGAGGATTACTTTAATCAGACTCAAGTTATTCACCTTTTCTCCTCTGCTGTTACTAAACAGTGAAGTTGGCAGTCAGGTGGATTTCAAGGAATATAAATGAGTCAGCAGTTCCATGTTAGGACTATTTTCAAATGAATCTTCTTTCTTACTAGCATTACCATTTTCCCAGAAATTTCTGTGGAATGTTATTACACTTCTTTTAAATACTCCAGAATCATCTAAGCAGAGAAACTAAGGGCTGTTTGCTCTGTCACAGATAAGGTGAACGGAGGAAAGTATCCCACGCTAAGAGGCTGTGCTGTTGTCAAGCTGCTAGTAGGAAAAACCCAAAGTTCCCCTCCAAACAATAAAAATTAAGATTAAAAATATCCCACCAGTACTACATTTATGTCCCCTGCTCTCTCTCTAGATTTTCAGACTAATCTCAGGAAGTCACTGAGCTTAGATACTTTAAAGTGTTCATAGCTCTCCAATTCCTACAAGTTTCAGCTGGAGTAGTTTTTCACTAGTTTGCAGTTCTGAGATTTAGCATCTCTATACCTTACATCTTCATTTGTGAAATGGAATGAAGAGAATTGAGTAGCCCTCTTTTCCCAGAATGGCATTATGAGGCAGAACAGTGCAGAGCTGGTTAGCTGCTCCACTGCAGCAGAGAAAACTTCCTGGCCTCAATCCCATCCCAGCCTAACCTATCCTTCCACCAAAACATTTAAAGAACATGTCCAAGTGCTTTTCTAAATCATAGCCTCTGGTAGAAATTAGGAGGAACAGCTGTCATTACCTTCTTCAGACCTCTGCAAAAAACGAGAGGCAATACTGAGATGAGGTGACTCAAATGAGGAGACAAGGAATCAGTACCACACAGTCCCAGACTCCTCCCATCTGGAATTAAGACTCATGGCAATCATTTGAAAGCAGAGAAGCTGGAGGTTGAAGCAGTGGAGGGGAAGGAGGAGACAGTATATTTCTGTCTTTGAGATCATGGAATGCAGCAACATAGAAGATACAGAAGCTGAATTTGCAAACAAAAAATAATTATGTGCCTGCAAGTAAACTGTACATTAATCAGCACTGTGCTGCTCTGTAGCAGAACTTTGTGGCTTTAGTCCGTGAGGTTTTTTTCTGCATTTGACAATGATATACAACTACTGGGTAAAACCCTTAAGTACTGTTTTCTAAATCTATATTTATATTGGAACAGATAATTTATCTTTTTGACAATATTAATCACCCAAAATATAATCTCTAAATTAAAAATTGTATAATATTGTTACCCAGAAATACTCCATCCAGCTGAGACCATTTGTTTTCTGTGTTGCTTTTCTAGTACAAAAAAGTTATTATCTGAATCACTTAACTATATCTGTGTTAATTATGTCATAATTTTACTGTAGTTTTCTCAGGCTTCTCTAAATTAAATTAATAAGTTGACTACTCGAGAGTCTCTTCAGATTCTGTGTTTTGAAGATTAATATATATTGCAAAGTGTTAGAATATACAGATATTTTAAAGTCTAAAAGTCTTTACTAACTGGACAAAACAATCTAATATAAAGGATGTAGCTTAAAACTCCTGAGTAGCTCTGCTAATTTACATTGTCTTGGGCCACTTGCACACCAAGGGCCTAATATAAACTGTTTAAATAATGCATCATAGGTGTTGTAATTTTATTAATATGCACATAGTCTCCATTTTCTCCATTTCTGCCACCAAAAAAATGTTCTGTAGTTGGATCCAAGAAATGACCAACTGTGCCGCAGGTTCCTTCCTTCCATCTGTAGTTCTACCACATCAAAACCCATAAAAATACCAATGGGAAAGGAAAAGAATTACTTAAATTTTCAAGCTCCTATCTTTTCTCCAGAATCACCTGGTAGAAACCTTGAAAGATTTTCCTTTAAGCCTTTAAAAAATTAAAAAGGCAAGAGACAAAAAGGAAACACACCTCCCAAAAACTCCACTGTATTAACACTCTGCAAATAAGATAGAATTTTATATCAAGCTGCACTGTAGAACTTGAAGACTTTGTAAACCTAATTGCAAATTAGGTTACAGAGAGAAAGTATGATTCATTGTAATCCTCAGGCCTATTGAACTAGATAAATCCTGATTACTTTAAATTCTTTTCTTTTTTTCATCTTAATAGTAATTTTTGGCTGACAGATATCAAAGCCCCCTGAAAATTTTGCAAAATACGATTTATCTCTAGCTAGTATGTTATGCCTATAGGCTAGAAATTGTTATCTAGTGCCATGTAAGGTGACACGTTCTATTTTTCTGTACTCTTAAAGTACCAGCCTCCCTTTTCAGATAATTTACTGTCAATATGGACATATTCATTCTCTAGCATAAGGAATTGGTTATCACTGAAAAATATTTTTCACTAAGTCAGCTCTTTTTAAATTTTAACTCATTAGGACCATCATTTGGAGTGCTGCTTTAGAATAAAATAGCATCTCTGCTTTTCAGATACAGTTCGAAGACCAAGTAGGAAGCAAATCAATAGAAGCCAGGTTTCATTTGTTTTTTTACTGAGAAAGTGAGGTGGTGCTTTTCAGATATATTTACATATATCACATTTGTTCACATGTATATGTATATACATCATATATATATATATCACAAATATATAGATATTACATCTATATAACATATAGATGTATTCACATATTCAGTCCCATCTAAAGTTTTTTTCAAAGCTCAATAACTGATTTTAAAAGATATTTTGACTTTGTTCCTAGTGTTTTGCCAACAACTGGACATGCATGATCTTCATCTTCTGCAATTTTTCTCTAGGTTCATAGAAGTCAATGGAATTTTTTCACCCATTAAGTCTGTGTCAGATTTCAGAGTTTGGTAAAATAACCTCTCTAAAAACTTAGGTCTCTTTTTCCATTCAGGATTTTGTCCTTCTGTAAAAGCTGCAAAAAAACTATTCTCCATTGAAGGCCTAAATAAACCAATATTTGAATCCTTAGCAGGCCATAAAACACTAAGGTGCTAATACCTTTCCATCCTGCTCTTGTGCATTTTTGACAGAGCCTGCTGAATGGGACATGAAGGCCCTCTACCTACTAATCCAAATGCAATATTTTCATAGGATGCTCTGTAGAAAAGAAATTAAGCTCAGTAGCCTCTCTGAAGTTCACAGGATGTGTTTCAAAGAACTGAAAGCATATCACAACTAGATTGTTGAGAAACAATTTCACAGCTACCTGTAGGTGTCAACTTTTTCTCCTTTTTAAATAATTTCTTTTTTAATTTTGTACAACAAACAAATAGTTAATGTCTATTTCATTATTTTTGTGCATTAGGCTTGATTAAATTAGTAATCATTTTACTCTGTTTTCTCTGCCTCCTTTGGTTAATCTTTGTCCAACCTAAGGTTCATCTCTTTCTCACTGTACTGCTTTGGTCTGTACTCAAGAATTTTATTTTGATGTGTGACTCAAGGTGATTCAATTATATCAAATCATTGTTTTATTATATTTTCTTTCCATGAGAGACTACAGTATTACTCATATGACTAGTTCTGTGATCAGCAGTTCTCAAAATTTAAGATCTGGTGAAATCTGAAATAGTTTATATATACTTCATTTTATAAAGTACAGTCACAAACTCTTTTTGTTACACTAACTAGTTTTTAGCATGTATGTGTGAGACAATTGGGTTCTGAATACAGGTCGATCAAAAGTCTTCCCCAAAAATCTCCCAGTAAATTCAGTATCAGTTTTACACAGAGACATCATAATTACATAGAACACCAGACAATCTAAACAGCATTATAATATTTGACTTTATCTTTTTTCCTGAGATGTTAAAGAATTCCTACTTAACTTGTACCAATAGAAAAAGAAATCTAAGCACTGTGATAAAAAACAGTACCTGCACATGTATTTGTACCCATCTTCTGTCAATATTTATAAGTGAGAAAGACAAATTTTTGCATATATACATATATATATGTACATATTTAAAAATGAGATGTCTAGTGCAGTGTGTTTCATTCCACAGCTCAGCTAAACTGCGGTAAAGAAAATTTTCCTCTTTCCTCTACCTAGTCAGCGTGAAAAGCTTTCAGTTACCCTTGTAGTTACAGAAGATCATACTAGAATTCTTGAATGCTCCAGAGACACGTGTCCATAATTCAATATGTCCACAGAACCGTGAAATTACTGTGTAGGGAAGATTCATATAAAGGCAATCTATGGGAAATTTAGTCAAAACTGCCTTAAACATGAACTGGAAAATGAAAAACATGAAATGTCAGGAAATGTCAGGAAAAACAGACAGAATAAGCACTTGTGTACTTCAATATCTCATGTCTGTATTTTCAGAAAACTGTGTTTCGTTTGGTTTGTTACTGTCAGAGTATTTTCACCACAGTGTCAATAATAGCTGTTATGAGAAGGTGTCCCAAAATACAACTTTGCAGAATCTTTCAAAATCAGTACTTATAGGAAAGAATTATCCTTTTTTTTTTTGTGAGATTTTCATATAGAGAAGAATAACAGCAAAGCACAGAAAATCTGTCTGCAGCTACCAGTGGGCAGCTCAACATAGTTTTGTGAAAGAAAGGCATAGACCTGCATTGGCCCCTGTGGATATAAAGGGGAGTAAAGGTCCACTAAAAGACAGCTATATGGAATAAAATTTCAGCAACAGTCCTTGCTCCCTACTGTCTCTGTGTATGGTAGGGAGTAAGATACTTCAGGAAGAAATGATTGTATTACATCATCAGTTCTTGATTTACAGTTCTCCCTGTAAATCAAGAGTCAGGGAGAATGAATAAACATATGTTCTCTGGTCTGCTGCTCAGATGGATTTCAAAGTCTTACAGTAGACCTTAAAGCTTGAATAAATGTGACAAAGTAGCCCCAGCTGAGGGCAGGAATATCTCAAAAGATATGAAGTAAATACAATGGTTATTTGGATTCTGAGAAATTCGTGTTTCTTAATTGGACACTTGGGCGCTCATCCACAGACTGTTCAGCCACATAACATAAAGAAATTAGGCTCCTAAGTACACACAGAGCAGGTATTAATAAATGCAGTGGCATATTAATAAATGCAGTGTCACTCTGCTTACAAGGAATGGCTCCTGCTTGAATTAAATGGGATGTGCTTGATCAGAGGAAAGTAAATGAAAGAGCAAGGTCTAGGGCACATTAAAATGAGTTAGAGAGATGAGAAGGGGACATGAATCTGAGATAACCATGTCTCCTTGGTTACATGGAATATGGATCAGAGAGAAGACCAGCCAATTAGAAGATTTGGTAATTTGGGATTGATTTTCATAATGGGCAAGCTTACTCTTTCATGTGAAGATTCTGACCTGTGTAGGGTGTGTAAGAAATTGTTATTTGTTAACTGTATATTGTTAACAGTTTTAGAAAGTTATATCTAAGATAAATAAATAATTTGTAACTTTTGATACAGTGAAGCAGGGGACTAGATTTTCCTGAGCTTCAAATTAGTAAAACTTGATTTTGAATTCCAAGCTACCAGCAAAACTTGTAGTCTAGCTGTTACAAAAAGTCTGAAGAAAAAGGAAAGTGTTTGCTCTGAGTTCCACTTTGAATTATAGATTTTTTATGCCAGCTGATTAAATTGGACTGATTTCCAGTGCTGGGGTCTGCATAATACTACCAATTTACCTTTCCACTGAAGCCATATTTTTTTCTTTGGTGGACTGAATTAAACATTATGTAGACCTGTCAAAATAATCAGTGTGGTCAGCAGATGACAGAAATGTAGCCCAGGCTTTCCTTTTACACTGGTCATCTGGAGACCAAGTAACACCTCTGACAAGTTATATAGATCTACATTGTGGAGGAAGCATTTCATCCAATATATTTGATTTTGTGGATACTACTTAAAAACTGTACAGTTAGGCAGGTACATTTTTCTTTTACCCTTTCCTTTTGTTGGCACTAACTTACGACAACAAATTTTATCAATGTGTCAGTTCATAGTAGACCTGAGTTTTACCCTTGTAAATATTTTCGTCACCAAAATTCCATTTTGATTCAAAGCTCTTTTATTCACACATTTGATAGAACGTAATTTGAAATCTGATTGGACAAAGTGAGGAAAAAACCCTTTATTCCAGTTGTTTCAAGTCAAAAGCCTAAATTATGAGAGACACCACAATGCTGGGAAAATCCCTTCTGCTACTGAAAAGCTCTTGAAACCCAGGACTGGTTTCAGCTACAAAGCTGAGCAGGTAATAGGACATCATGGGACATATCTAACACAAAGGGAAAGATGTCAGACTCCTCTACCTCCTAGTAAATCCTTTGCTCTTTGAATTGTCTTTTCTCATGAGAGTCATTTTTCCAGTATGCTGAGTTGACAAGTGGAGCAAGAGGTCAGAGATATACTCTGTGTTGTTTTGATGATGCTGTCTTATATTTCAAATATAAAAAACAAATAAATATTTGCTCAAGGTGATAGTCAGTGGAGTCAGGATAAGGAGAGAAATCTTTCTTAACTCACTCTGTTCGCACAGACTGTCCTTTACTGCATTTCTTTCTGTGTAATGTTAACCAAATTTTAAAAATATTTAAAATTTATTTGGTATTCTAATACCTAGTATTTTAAATTAATTGTAGAATAACAAAGGCATTTTTTTTATAGAGATTTGATCAAAAGTAACTCAAATTGGCCTTAAAAATGTATTGAAATGCAAATTTTCTCAGTGCTGAACACTGAGTCAGGGAAGTATGACACAAAACATAAGATATCCACAACAGTCACATTTTGTTATATCTCATTGTATGGTCTGGCCACACACTGAGGAGCAAGGATGTATAATACTGGTAGGCAAGTACAAGGCAGTGCACAGATATCCCAGCTTTTGGACAGAAAGATAGGGAAGTAATTTTTCTTAGGTGATAGGAGAACACAAATGTCAGTCATGTAATCACAGACCCATTTGCCAAATCCACAAGCGCTGACAGATCTGCACTCATCTCTTTGTCACTGCTTTAAAATCATGGGTTTTTTCAGCTGCAGCATCTGTGCAATTTGTCAAGGTGTTTTTTTAAAGCATGGCTGAAGGTCAGTCTCCACAAATCCATTATCACGTCAAAATGACTGATTGCTGTCAAGCTGGCTTGATTCAAGAGTCAGCAATGAGCTACATTTATCATCACAAGGTGTATGTGTAAGATGTGAGGCACTAGTAACATGGAATGTAAACTCAAAAGTGTGTATGGGCTTCAAACTGTGACAAACCTTTTTTTGCCAATTGAGAAAGTACACTTACCTCTCTACAGGCTAATGATTTGATAATTCAATCAATCATGCAGACATTCAAAAGGGTCTTTAGTAATTACAGAAAGATATAATACATGATAGCCAGAAAACAGAAATATCCAATTACTTTCTGCATATCTTGAGGAACAAGCCCTCTTAAGAAAAGGGAGACCTGCTGGTTTAGAGCTTGACATAACTAGATGTAGTATCACTCCTCTATATGTTCAAAACAAGAATTTTGTAACTATAATGTCCATATTTTGAACTTTTATTGATCTACTTACCTTAATCCGACTTGTGCTGCAAATTATTTCAAGGTCCCAGCAACATGACAGTGTCCATTCTGGCAGGTCACTGATCCTTGTATCAGGACATTGTAAAGGATGGTAGTGCTGTAGAGCACTCCAACAGACCCAACAGGCAGCTCTTCCATGTACCTGGTGGATCAGGGAGATAGTAAATACGAAGTTTTATGTGGTAGAGGTGACTTGTGACACTTCTGGAGTCATCCTGGTGAACATAGAATTAGCAATAGGACAGTAGTCCAAGTGTCCTTGAATCCCAGCTACCCTAGTGAGTTCATTTCACTGGAAAGTGTGTGAAACAGCTGCTTTATAAATTAAAACAGTAGAAAGTTTTTTAAAGTGATAATAATTCTAAATACTACCATTTTAGAGTTAGATGTCCTTTCAGAAAGTGTTTTAAGAGTATGCGGGCCAATTTCTCCTTGAACTCCTCTCCTTTGGGATTAATGTTAGTCCAGGTATTTTAAAACAATGCACCCATTATTACCCATCACTTATGAAAGTCCAAAATATAGAGATAAATCTCCAGCAATTGCCTATAAGCAAATGGATTAAGACAGAGATTGGTAGGTAAGGATTTTGCTGCACACAAAGGGGCTAAAATATCAGTTAAGACCTGTTATGAGACATAGCATAATCACACATCTGCTCCCTTTACTGCAGAAAGTCATGTGATGTAAGAAACCCTTGAGACCCATCCACACTGTCAAGTACAGATTGAAAGTATGCTTTTTTATTTCCTTATTTTGAGCCTCCCATCATCTTAGTGGCTTCACATATAACAACTTCAGGGATTATAACCTAGGAATTGTCACAGAAAAAAAAGTCATGTGGCAGACAAGCTGTGTGCTTGTATTACAAACCTGACTGTCATCAATTACTACTTATATATGTATGCATATATGCATATAAATATGTATCTGAAAAAGAGGGAGTATTAAAATTATGTATGTGCTATAGTTTTAAGTACCATACTTTAAAATAAAATCCCATCCTTTAAAATACTTAATATAATATAGAAGTATGCATATATATGTTTTACTCTGTTCCGCTGGTTCGTATTATTGAATTATGCAATCTGAAATTAGAGGGTTGAGTCTTTTGAGCGATCAAAGAGGGTGAAAAGGTGGTTGCTTATTTATTTTCTACATCAAACAGAGATTTATTTTTCTAAAAACAAGCTACAATAATTTCAGTTATTTATTCTCCCTGTGAAAGCTGCTAAGCACTTCTTTTACTACTTAAGCAGGAACTGCTTGCCATTTTCATTTACTCTCATCAGTAATGATAGCAAACTCTCTATTCAGTACAATAGCCTCATTGCATTAGCCTGCCTTCTGTTTTGTGTGGTTCTGCTCTTTCTACTATTTGTGTATCAAAAGGAATTTTCTTTTATGTTGCACCTGAGCTTCCTATAAATATCATTTTTTGTTTGTGGTAGCATAACTATCCTCACAAGGAGGAAGCTTTCACAAAGGGTTATGGTCTTCACAGTAAAAAAACCTAAATTTAGATACACACAAGGAAAGAGCATCCATTTGCAATCATCCATCTTCACTAATTAGCCACTTAAAGGAAACCAACCCTTAAATAAATGATAGATACAAATGTTTATGATACTTGACTGAGCCCACAAGTTTACTTCTAAAATATTCATCCTGATGTTAAAATGGTAATGATACCAAGAAATTGTTTTCAGTATCTATACCACAGATATTGTATTATTCTCTCTTTCTTCCTTTCTTTTTTTTTTCTCTTCTCTTCTCTTCTCTTCTCTTCTCTTCTCTTCTCTTCTCTTCTCTTTTCTCTTCTTTTTTTCCTCTCTTTCTTCCATTCTCTTTTTTTTTTCAAGACTAAGCACAGAATTTTAATTTTGGATGGTTACAGATCATTAACAGGACAACACCTGCATTCAGAGGGTCACATAAGTGTAGTTATTTTATAGTTACTTTAGAGATAGGACTTTTATTAAGTTCCAGTGAGAAAAGTTGTAGCAATAAAGATTGATTGAAGACAATTATGATATTGGAACAGGATTTCAGATAGAATAAATCAAAGCTGCTGAACTGAGGACCTAGTCCATTATTTTAAAAAGCCTTTGTTCATTTTCTCTACCTTTGGTCTATTGCCAAATGCACTTAAGATTGCCCTGATAACTGTTTAAGTTCAGCTGAACAGCAAGACAGTACCAAAGCACAATAGGTGACATAGAAGAGGCAAACAAGGATATCTGTAGAGTACATATGCATGTCTGCCAAGTATTTCTTGTGTTTCCTGTTTTCCAGTAGTTGGGAACTTCACCAGATTGCCACAACTTCTCAAATGTAACGGACAGTGGCTTAGCCACTTCATCCACCATTTCCCTCAGGACTCATGGATGCATCTCATCAGATCCCATGGACTTGTGCACCTTCAGGTTCCCTAAATAGACTTGGAACTGATCTTTTCTTACAGCAGGCAGTTCTTAGTTCCTGCCTTTGCCTTCTGCTTCTTCGATGGTGTGACTGGAACACTTTCCAGAGAAAACAGACAAAAAAGTCATTGAGTACCTCAGCCTTCTCTATATTCTGGGTTGTCAGGTCTCCTGCTCCTTTATAGAGAGAACCCACATTTTCCCAAGCCTTCCTTTTATCAGCAATGTACCTATAGAATCTTTTCTTGTTGCCCTTGACCTGCCTGGCTGTACTATCTGGGCTTTAGCTTTCCTAACCTCATCAGTGTCTTCTTGGACAATTTATCAGTGTTCTTACCTGTCCTTTCTTCTGTCTTCTGTAGGATCCTTTTTCATGTTTGAGTTTGTCCAGGACCTCCTTGTTCATTCACACAGGCCTTCTGGTATTTTTGCCTGACTTTCTCTTTTTTGTCATTGCTTCTGAGCTTGGAGATGATCATTGAATATTAACCGGTTTTCTTGGTCTTCTCTTACCTCCATACGAATGGAGGCTATATTCCATGGAAGTCTACCAGGCAGGTCTCTGAAGAGGATCTTGAACTCCATCATGTCATGGCCACTGCAGTCCAGGCTGCCCTTGAGCTTCACATTCACCACCAGACCCTCCCTGTATGTGAGAAGAAGGCCCAGAACAGCATGTCTTCTTATTGGCTCCTCTCACTTGTAGAAAAAAGTTAACACCAGGGAATTCCAGGAACCTCTTGGATTATTCTTTCAACAGATTTTGGGGTGGTTGAAGTCCCCCATAAAGATCAGGACTTGTGAATGTGAAGCTTCTCCTATCTGTCTATATCTGTCATCTGCTCAGTTTTCCTGTTTGGATGACCTGTAACAGAGCCCCAGTATAATGGCACCTGTCCCTGACACCTAAGTTCTCAGTCAGCTCCTCATCCATCTCTATGCACTCCAGTTGGTCATTGATGTCCTTTCCTTGTCTGCCCAGCCTGTCTTTCCTAAACAGCCTGCATCCTTCCATTCCAACACTTCAGTCATAGGAGCCCTCCCACCACATCTTCCCAATGTCAATGAAATGATAGACATGCAGGTGTGTGCTTGTCTCTGAACTCTTCTTGTTTACTCCCCATTCTGCATGTGTTTGCATAGATGCATTTGAGTTGGGCCCACCAGGAGGCTGACCTATTTTCCAGGAATTCCAGGAGCTGGAATTCCTTTGTGTTGCTCCTCAGGTGCTCTCCCCCTGGCATGTGATCCCTCTCCATGCTCTGGGCATCTCTTTCTGACAATGGCATTGAACTGGTAAGAGTGGGATAGAATGAGGATCCCCTCCTCCAGCAACTTTAGTTTGAAACCCTCTTTCATTACGTACAGAAAGGATTACTTTGCACTGGAGAGAAGACTGAGATCAGAAAGCAAAATAAAACTGTAAGATGAAAGAGAAAGATGCTGAGTCAACAGGAGAGTGTAAAAATACTAGGCAGTGAAACATAAGACTAATGATAGAAAAAGGAAACTTCAGCAAACAGCAAATAATGGACAGTGAAAAACAAAGTTAGAAAGAAAATAACAAACCCAGAGAAAGAAATTGTCAAGCAGAAGAGAGTAGATCTGAGGGAGAAAGAGTCTCTTTGTTCCTAGGTAAAAGGACAACTTTTGCCATGCTCTACTGGTGGTAGCAGTGAGGTATCTTTCCTGCTGATAGGAAAGATAAGTTGCTGTGGTTTAGGCTGGTTGGGCTGCTGGTGGTGAAGAGAGAGTGACTGCGTGGCAGTTTCCAGCTGGGGTTAAACCATGACACGAGTGAAAGGATCGCTTTTTCCTTTTTTCTTTAATATGATACATGTCTGTGATGACATCATGAAAAACACTATCTATCAGGTGATAACCTTTGTTTTATTCTCTTTTCCATATTTCTAATCCCGTGTGTTTTAGGTTAACATTCTTCTCCCAAGAAGCTCCAGATGTGATGCTTCTATTTAATAATTCCCCTTAGATTAAGCAATTGTGATTGCTTTCTGCAGCAACCTGATTATGATCTAGCCCATACCAACAGACATTCTAATTAAAAGTTTCACTAATTGACTTGATTTTGTAGAGAGAGAAGAGTCACACAATCTAGACTGCTGAACTAAGGGTACTGCCACTTTTCCTTACACTGAATGGGAGTCACTTTCAGATAGTTTAATTTCAAGAGAGAGATCTCTGCACCCAGGAAAGCCCTTTTAAGTTCAGCTACTCTTGACAGTTTTTGCTAGCGAGAACCTCACTCTGAACTCATGGCTTTGTAACCAACTCTAAGGAGCTGTGTACACTCTTTGGCTCTTTCTCTGTTCTGCAGGTTGCGTATTCATTAGGACCATTTATGTACTTATGTCCTTAAAAAAATTATGTACCATTGACATCCTTGTTCTCATCACACTAGGAAACTAAATTTACCCTCCAGACTACACTAGCAGGATATTAATCTGCAATACTGACACCACATTGAAGTTGGCCAACGTACTGAAGATTTTGGTACCAGCAGCTAAGATTTCCACTCACTCTTCCCTACATGAACATCAGAATGTGCCATCTGAAGGACACAAATGAGTTACTGGCAGCCACCTTACAATGGGCACATAGTTTTCCTGTGTCCAAGAAGCTTTTGTGCTGATCCACATTGAAAGGAATCCCAGAATGGGCATCTGGACTCAGCTGTTTCCATTTTTCTGCACCAGGCTTTAGAGTAAAGCAGGTGGAAGAAACAGCTGGAAACCTTCTGGAGTGTCTTTGATAAACATTTCCACCAGGCGCAGCTGCACAAAACATTTCCACCAGGCTCAGCTGCACAGACCCTCTCTGGCTGCTAAATTCCTTTCACTTGAAATTTATATAAAGGATTAGCAGCTGCCAAATAAGCATAAGACAACTGCAACAGGTGATGAGTCTTTCATTTTTAGCAAGAAAATCCTAATCAGCCTGTTCCTGAGATTAAGATTCACCACATTTCACTTCTAATACTACAACAAGATGTGTGGATTATGTCCGAGATCTGCAATTACTTTCTGAGTGCTATTTAGCATTTGCAGAACATAAGTATGCTGAAACCTCTCCTTTTTAGTGATGGTTTGCATATTTCAGTCTCTGCTTTGTTAACAATCTGTTGGAATATGCTAATACCTTGATTAATGAGCTTCAAGATTCTGCTGCTGATAGTCTGTAGTTTGCTTGAAATCTCACAGGTACGAAAGGCCAAGATGAAGCTGAACTATGTCTCTTCATAAGACTTTAAATTGAGTACCAGTAAAATTCTTCACTGACTACAAAATTATATGAAGGATTTAGTTAAATGTGTTTTGTACCTTCTGTAAGTTTTTCTTATATAGGTTTTAAAATTACTTTTACTAGATATTTATATTCCAGTTGAATTCAATGGCTCAATGAGAATCAGGTCCTATAAAGAGCCAGTTTTAGCTTTTAAAATCCAGGCAAAGATATACAGCAAGAGGGGTAAAGGGGACTAGAGCTATGCTTGCAAGTTGTTACTACCCTGGAGCAATCAATATAATTTTAAGCTGTCATACATCAGAGGCTGCAGAGTTGCATGCCTCCCCATTTACATCACTGCTGCTGCTCTGAGCACATAGCAGTCACTGGGCTTTGGCATACTGTGGTGTAGTGCAGGAACTTGTCAGAGAAAAAGAGACTCTCACTTGTCTGACAGGTACATCACTGTTAGCCTGGAGCAGCTATCATGGAAATGTTTGATAGTCTTGTCATAACAGAAGGGTTGGGCCCATTGTTTGCAATAATGACTTTGTAATCATAATAAAATAGTTGGAGTGGTCATTTTGTAGTTTAGCCTTGCTGAAATTACTTCATAAATACATCATGTGCTGCTATAAGAACACTGACAGGACTTAGGACAGTTATTTCATCCTACATTGTATGTATTGACGTCTGTATGTATATGCACAATGAACAAGTATTTAATCTGAAAAATGGACTTACATGAGCATGGTTACTTACTAATAAATATTTCATTGCTGCAGATATGGTACTTTTGCCTCTAATTGTCACTGAAGCAAAAATTATTACTCCCTTTTAGTTACTGGGATGCTGACTGCATGTATTATTGATTGATCTGCAGAGCAGTCAATCCAATAAAGGACAGCCAATCTGCTCCTCTTAACCAGTTGGTAAAACAAGAATTCTCAAATATTTTCTTGTTGGAAGCAACAAGGAAGAAAAAAGTGAACAGAGAAGTAGCCTTGGCACACACACACTGGAACATGGGGAACAAGAGAAAACCTGTGCAGTATTTTGTTCTGCTGAACCCCCTGCATTCTCTTTCCCTGTCTTGATGTTGCAGAGCTTAATACCAGCATTTAAGTGTGCACTGGAGCACACTTCTCTCTGGTTACTCAGAAATGCTTACTCTTATAACAAGGTTTAATTGATTACACTAATCACATGCTTCTGTGATGTATTTTATGGCCTTGTTGGAAAAATGTAACAAGTTGCATAGAATAAGTCTGAGCTGAGCCTTCCCAATTCTGCCATTCAATTCTGCCTTCATCCCTCTCTGCTCCTCCCCCCTTGAACGCAATCAGCAAGGCTTTCTGAAGTTTTCACACATTTCGTCCTCAGTCAGTTTTCTATGATGGAATATTTTCTTTGAGCTGAAAATATTCAATCAATTCAATGTAATATCACAAATATGTGTAGGATATCTGAGCTATATTTTCCAGAGAATTTATTATTATTTGTTAGCCTCTATATATGAAAATGTAATAATCAAAGAACAATGTATATTAACACTTGAATTAATACTTAAAAAATAAATATTACTCCTAGTAAATTTATAGGTCATAAACATGTATTTGAAAAAGAAGCTGAAGCTTTTAGAGAAACTTTGGATATACAGGCTCTATTCATTTCAGTGATATGAAACTCTCTGCAGTTTGTAGATTCTCTGTGGCATCTAAGTATTTTCAACTTAGCAAAACAATGACTTCTATTTACAACGTCACTCCATGTAAAATGTTTGTGTTATCATCAATGTGTTGTGGTTGCCAGCAGATGAGGATGTGCCTAGGGCAAGGGGGAAAAAAAGCATCCATAACACCACATCTACACTGCAATGTATTTGCAATGCTGTTCACATTCCTCTCTGGTCATTCTGTCAGCTCCTTCTTATTAAAGCAACTAGAGGTGTGTTTTAAGAAAACTGCTTCTTCCAGGTTTCTGCACACTGTGATTGAGCACACACACCATCACATGTTTGCTTGTAACATCCTGATAGCAACTGCAGCTGATATTTTATAGGTAAATTCATACTTTCCCTTTTTTAAAAAGGGAAAAAAAGAAAGAACCAGGAAACTATAGGCTGGTCCATCTCACCTCAGTGCCCATCCAGGTCATTAAGCAGTTGCTACTGAAAGCTACTTTAAGAGGTATGGAAAATAAGGAGATTTGTGACAGCTATGAGTGGTTTCACTAAGTTCCAACAAAGACAGACTGAGAGAGCTGGGGCTGTTCAGCCTGGAGAAGGGCAGGCTCTGGGGAGTCCTTACTGCAGTGTTCTAGTAACTAAAGGGTGCCTACATGAGAGCTGGAGAGCACTGCAAGGGCCTGCAGTGATAGGACAAGGAAGAATGGCTTTTATCTGGAAGATGATGGGTTCAGACTAGGTATTAGAAAGACATTCTTTACCATGAGGGTGATGAGACACTGGAACAGGTTGTTCAGGGACGTTGTGGATGCCCCATCTCTGAGAGTGTTCAAGGCTAGGCTGGATGAGGCCCTGGTCTAGTGGAAGGTGTCCCTACTCTGGAGGGTTGGAAGAGGATGAACTGTAAGGTCTCTTCCAAGACAAATCTTTATGTGAGTCTGACAACCACTCCCCAACTTATGCAAGGGATATATATTCCCTCTCATTTCCTTCTGTCTCATATATTATTTTTAATGTTTTCTTCTCATTCTAACATACTCTTTCCCTACCGTCCTCCACACTACTCAGAGCTCTTTCTGTCTAGGGCATTTACTTTACCCTTAGCATGGGAAAGCGTTGTCCAAAACTTACTAATTTTTACTTGCAAGTAAAACTTTGTTAATAGCTTGTTTTATTTAAGAACAAGGTGCAACAAGACTGAAGATGTAATGAAAATGCAGATATTGTAGTAAGCATAGCAATTTTATTAAATAATATGCTGTCTTCCCACTCCTTTAAATATTTAAAATAATTTTGCAACTCTTTCCACATAGTACACAAGCAAAAAGCAATTGGGCAAAAATAGCAGTCATTAACTTTGTAGATGCACTAAGCACAGCAGGTAGTATATAGGATTCAAATTCAAACCACCACTTTTCAGAAACAAGCCTGGAGGGGTTCTGCTTTCTGCAGTAGACAGAGGGAGTATCATCTGAATGCTCATTAAAATAAAACAAAAGGATGGATCCTTATATCTTTATAGCTATGAGTAGACAAAATTTATTTGGAACTCAGGACAATTATGCATAAGAAGAGAAAAAATCCTTAAACAAAACCTATAAAAAAATTCTAGATTAACGAACTAAACAAAATATTAGTTAACTGTATTACAGACTCTAAAGGATGGAAACCTGACTTTTGCAAATGTGTGAGTATGGTAGGTAGAAGCCCATAAAATTATCTGGTACTTTTCAGTATGCAGAAATGCAGTATGTAGTAATCCAATATTGCCTTTAACATGTTAGATATCTCTTGGGGAAAAGGCACATAGGCCATATTTGTAACAGAAAATAAAGAAAAGTATGCTATTGATTCATCTCGGTGGCTGTGCACTCTGCTTTTGCTGTGTTAATTACAACCACCTTCCTTTTCCACCTTCTCCATGAAGGTCAAAAGTTAAATTCCTGTCCAACAGTTTCAAACTGAAAATAGACCCCATTGACAACCAAGAAATAATTTTCTGTGAAGGCTAAGTTCAAGTCCCTTGTACCAGCAGGTGTGACCACAGTGCAGATCAACCAAGCTGCTCCCAGAAACCACTGGATTTTTGGCAGGAGTAGAGTGACTCCACATAGTTGCAGATTCAGTGGTGCCATTCTTAATCTCTCTGCAACCTCCAGGACACAGAACCTCCCAAGTTTCCCAGGTTTGTTTTTTTACTGAATGAGAAAACCAAGCACGTTTTATTGCATTTCATATCCCTTAATCTCATGTAATTTCTATATTAGTAAATTTAAAAGCAGCCATTATTGAAAATTTGTATCCATTGTGAAAGAAATCATGGCAATGTTAATGAGACAGTACAGACTGGACCACAGGCACAGGTTGATGCTTTATAGAGGTGTACATACCATTCAGAAGAGATTTTTCCAAAGCATTTAGGGACTTCTCCTTTGGGTCTATGAGTACCTCCTGTTCCCAGACACAGGAAGAATGCTGGTTTTTGCAGTGCTACTTCAACTGGTCAAAAGATTGTCTACTACCCTGGGCTGAAATAAAATGTGAGAAAGGGCGGGTTACCTTAAAGCTGCTTGCTATCCAGGGAGTTAAAAAAATGTGTTGACTATCAATCTTTGGAAACCTTCCTGCTAACGAGCCCTTTGTAATGTCCTCTGTTATATATGAAGAGTTGCTGGTTTCAGTCTCCAGCTTTGTAGACAGCTTTCACAAGAAAAAAACAAAACACAAAACTACTTCACTTGGTTGCAGCCTCAATAAAAGGGCAAGGATTAAAGATGGAAAAACCAGAACTAACCTTGTTGTTGCAAAAATGCCATGACTACATATGGGCAGAGGGATGGTAGAGAGGGGCAGTGGGAGAAAGTTCATTCATCCTTATCCCATATCTGCAGAAATAACCGTCTCAAGGAAAAGGCTGAAGGACTTCCATGTGCAGGGACTTCAAGCATTCCCCTTTCATGAGCACTTCATTTTCCTTAGTGAGTTTTACAACTAAGCATCAACATGCCATTAGCTATGTCATCTTACAGTAGCCTTCACCAAATCAGGTCTTTCCATCTATGTCAAGCAGGATAATGTATTTCAAAGTCAAAAGGAAAAACACACTGTGTAACATGATGGCAACTGTAACCCTTCTGGATATATTGCACCATAAATACTAGGAACCACTACAGTAGAGCTTTTATCAAATCCTGGCCCTGAATGTAAGAGGCTGAGGCTTCCACAAATCAGAAAAACAATAAAATAAATCAATCTTCCTGGTGTCATATTATTGCAAGCTGCCACCCCTAAAGAACACAAGATAGTCAATAGTTGGTGTGACAAATGGACTGGCCACTGCTTCAGCTTTGAGACATACAGTCATCTCAGAGGTTAATCAATGTAAAGGGAATAAAATACCCAATTCTTTGATCCTGTTATTCAAAGCTCCTGTTTGGCAGAGTACTAAAATATGTATGGCTAATTTGGAATTCAGATTGCCTGCACCAGCAGCCCTTCTATGCTTAAAAGCAGGCACGTATTTAAATGCTTTACAAAAATGGAAGTTAAAAGGGGAAATGGGCTAATAAAGATTTAGGAATCTGAGCTGACAACCCAACCAATTTTAAGTTCACTCAGAGATGGTGCTTTTCATGTTATAAGAAGGAAGGCACCTACTGTTCGTGTTTGCTACTTTGTAAACAGCCATACTTGCTCTGTTGGCACTGGCATCCCATAATTATTTCCCTTATCCAATTAAGGCTGCAGCTGAAATTCCCCTCATAAATCTTTCTTCCCCAAACAATTCAATTGATTTTACTTACCTCCACTATGATTAGCTGAGCGTGGATTTTCAAATCCTGTTTCTTCCCCCCATTTAAATGTGGGGTCGCGTGCTGACTTCAAAATTGATTTTCAAGGAAAATGTTCTTTACTGAGCACCTGAGCTTCCATCAACAGGTGGAACAGGATGTGAACCTGTGTGGCAAAGCCTGTAACCAAGGACACAGAATGGTAGTGATATGACTAAAAAAAGCAAGAGGGAGAGCTAACACCTCCTCCTATATGAGCACTGTGTGCCTATAACTGGCTGCCTCCTCCATGGCCAGAGATGAAGTTACTACCTAAGAAGGCTTAGAAATGGGTGTTGTATGTACATGTATGTTATCTGAAACAGAATTGCCTCTGCATATGTGCAGGCTATGAAAAAAAAATTTTGGCCTAGAAGCTGAGAACCGTCATCTACATCTAACCATATCTAAATTCATAGCAGCTGTTGTACCACATCAGACCTACCACTCTTCAAATTGCTGGTGTAATACTAAAATGTGGTCCAAAGCATACTGAACCTAGTCTATTATTTTGGTGCAAAACTGGGAAAAAACTACAACTTTTTCATAAACATCACTTAGCATAAATTACAAAGACAATGCATCTGGGAAGGTCTAAATGCAGTTTTGTTTAATATAAAGCAAACTTTGAAATTGCAGGAGTATATGGAAAAGTAAAAAACCATTCTGTTTTATTTGTAGGAGCCAGATAGAATTGGGAGGAAGGAAGAAATAACATTTTTAATTTTATATGTAGAACAAAACCACTTTTATAGAGTAAAAAAATGCATGAGACAAGATGGTATTAATTTAAGTGCTTTTAAAAGCAGACCCCAGCTGAAGGGACAGATTAGATAAAGGGACATATACTGCAGCACCAAAATTTTATATATGTTGTTGTACCAAATGTAGTATCACTGGCTGATTTTTCTGAATTTAATAATAGAGTAAGAACATGCCTGCTTGAAAGAGTCTCAACTCAGCAAGGAAAATGAAGGGGTGCTGAGACAGAACACCAAATCCTGTGTTTCACTGACAGCTCCTCCTGGTTTCAGGCACCACCACAGCTGTGCTGATACTAACCCCTACACATAGGAAGACTTTGATTTTTTTCAACCTTTTTCATGTAGGGAAAGTTAGAGAGACACGGGAGGGTCTTAAAAAAATAAAAAAGAGAGGGACATATTTCTACTTGGTTTCAAAATATGAGTTTTGAACTAAAACTAAAGAGTTTTTTAAAAGAATGGAATTAATTCTAAATAAGCTTTAAAAAATATGTTCTTTTTCAAAACACAGCTGGAAAAATAGCTGTGGCTAGCAGTAATTCCTACTTCATTATGTTCCCACTGATGTTGAGTCATCTTTACCTGGAGTGAGGTAATGCTGTCATTGAAGAATCAGGAAGAATTGACTAGAGAGCAGTGTGCTTTGTGTTGGGCTGCAGCATATCTTCTAGTCTTCAATTCTTTCAGCATTTTGCTCCAATGGCTATACTTTCTTGCTATTTATGTGTGTTTCATTCCTATTTTGAATTGGCCAGTCTTTAACTTCCTTTTGTTTTCCTTTATTCATTCATTAAAAAGGAAAAACAAAGTCAAATTGTTCTGTCTTTGAATAGTTCTTGTTTTGTGAACCTGTAGTTCTGCAATTCATTGTTTTATTGATAAGAGGTGTCATGCTGTTTGAATAGCTCAAGCAATTACATAAATTTTGTAAAAACAGGCAATTATTTGTATTTTAATCAGTGACCACTCTTTTTTAAATTACTTTAAAAGGTAGTCAATTATTTTATCGGGTAATGCCAAAGTATTTTTTTCTCTGACAAAAGCAATTTTGTCAACACTGAAATGCCTGAGGACTTTTCAAATCTGACACAACCAAGCCTTTAAGTATTCACTGAGGGTGAATGTTGTAATAGGGAAAAGTGAATGTATTCCTTGAAAGATCACAGGAGCCCAGAACAGGAGAGGAAAAGGTTACACTAGCAACTATAAAAGATTTCATTGTGGCCGTGACAGAGATCTTGTATCTGGTTTTGGAATCCACAGCTCGAGAAAGGATTTTAAGGAAAAAAAATAAACAACCATAACATGAAAATATTGTATGAGTTGGTAAATTGATCCATACTAACAAATTCAAGTGGTCAAATATCAGATGCATGTGGGAAAGCTTAGGCAGTGAAACAAGCAAAGTCCAAAAAGGGAACATAAAAGTGGTAGCTCAAGGGGTTCTTTTTATGAATTTAACAACATAGAGAAGCAAGACCATATGTAGTATAACTCAAACATACAGGTTATAATAATTAATCTTTAATTAAATATTATTGAGATTGTAGCGAATCCTTTCACTGGCAGGTTTTTCCACCAAGATTGTAAGTGTTTACTAGAACTTCTTTTCTGCTTCATGCAGTGTTCTTTGACTCTCTGTGGTATCTGTTTTTTCAAATAGTGGTCCTTAAATTCATGTTAGTGTCAAAAAGCCTGAACTGGAAATATTTAAGGTGAATTGTTTTTCAGTAAATGTTTTTCAAGAAATCTCTGCGTTCTTGACTGGAATTATTTGTATTTATAAGGAAAAATTACTGAAATTTTTAAACTTCCTTTGAAAATAGAGTGTTGGTTTCCCTGGTTTTGAGAAGCCCTTTGAAGGAAATATCCATTAAAAGCTGTATACTGAAGACATTTTGAAATACAGATTTTTAGAATCAAAGTGAAGCAGTCATCCATTACATATTCAAAGAATGTATCCTCTCTGCACTTGTGTTGTATTCATTGGTGCTCTAACACTTGCAAGAGTAATTTCAAGTATGTTTGAACTATACCTACAGCTTTATGGTATGTTGGTCTTAAGAGATATTCTTCTAATTTATTTGTGATATAACCTTGTCCATATTTATTGTATTTGCAAGGATTAATGTAGGGAAGCCTATTTGAAGGATTAGGATTTTCAGTCCCCAATAAATTCAAATATTTTCCTGCTGAATACATAGTCTCAGCCTATATCTATTGTGGGGAATTTCCTTTCTTGGGGGTTCTCTCTTACTTCACCATAGAAATCTTGGCACTTTTCCTTTTGCTTATTTTAGAGATTTCTATCATATCAACAGATTCTGTGATTTTTCTAAAAAATTAATTATTCATAGACTTTCTCCTAACCTTATCCCTTTATTTGCTCCCTAGTTTATGTGCTGGAGTTCAGAGGCTTACTCCATATTTGTTATCAGTACAACCACTACATCTTACCTGTCTGTGTTGCTTCTTGTTGAAATAGTTTCTCTCTTCCACAGCAAAGTAAGCACCCACAGTAACACCAGCCCAGATTCAGCTGAACTGCTGCTTTTTATCTGATTCCCAGATCCACATGCTCTTTGGAGAAAATTTAGGTTAGGTTCTGCACAGTTGAGCTTGGTTATATTTAGGTTTCCAGTTCGATTTCTAAAAGCAATTTAAATTTAAAATAATATTTGAGTCTTGTTATATTTTACACTGATTTTCCTGCTACTTCTTTTCCAGTAATTCAGGTGCAAATATCAGTGGGTTTGCCTGTTTGGGGCAGAATCTAACAGAAGGGGCACAACAGCTGTTCCCTGTCAATTACTTGCTATCCAAGTGGAAGCTTATTACTCTTCTATTTAAAAGTCTTTGAATGAGCTGGTAGAGAAGCCTTCTAGAAAAGAGATCTGCACCCTCTCTGAGATGTACAGAAATACTCCCTTAGCTTTATTTGAGTTTTGATTTAAGCACTCACAACTATGGAGGTTCCTGGGGCTTTGTGGGTTAGCTGGGGGCTGCAACTTTCTCAGCAAAGCAGCAGTGCAGAAAACTGAAGTACATGTACAAGAGGAAAACTGAATTAAATGAAAGGGGCTCGGAGAAACCACAGCAGACTTTTCTGGAGCAATTGGTCCTACTGTTAGAATATGGAGTACTATGCTGTCTTTAGCTCTGAATCAGGACGTTATGCAACATAAAACAGGACACAAAAAGGGCAGAAAACTCATTGCCCAGTTTTAAAAATGAGCAACAGTGCTACACTGTGGTGTTCCAGTAGCAGAATGGGCTTCTTTGCCACTGATGCAGATCATCAAAGCAGGAACTGGATCTGTTTACAATACTGCTAGCTCCAAATCTTCAGTAATGAGACACAGGCTGCTGTGTATTGACAGGAATTCTAGAAAGACTATCAATATGAGAAGAGACGCCTTTCTTTTGAGCAGAATTTCAAGGCTATGAAATCAATTTCAATCCAATTAAATTTTAAATTCTGAAATGCAAAAAAAAAAAAAAATTAAAAAGAAGGGTATAAAACAATGAGAAATTGAGAGGGGGGGCAGGGGGAGTGTAACTGCTTTTTCTTTAATTATACCTATGGCATCATAGGGACTTTAAATACCCCAAGATAATGAAGCAGTGCTGTTGTAATGCATTGATGGACAGCACTTTAAATTGAAAATGAACATGCTTCTTAGTATGTCTTTTCTGTGATGTATACTATGTGCAATAGTATAGTGCAATATAATGCGATAGTCCACTGAGTGGGTGAAACTATAACTACAGTCTGGCTCTGTTTAAACTACCACTGTAATTACAGATTTTGCTTTCAGGTCATAGGATCAGCCCCCATTCTCTGGAAAGCGTTCAAATTATGCCTTTAAAAAGTCAGAGTCCTCAAATGGAAACAACACCACCACATATCTTTAGGGCTTTTACATTTACATTTAGTTTTGTTCAGAACTTCTATCCCTTTTTCAAAATATTTGTGCCCTAGTAAGTTGATAATCTGAAGAGGGTTAAAAACATCAAGAAAGGGCAAATTATTTCAGTTAATATAAACATCTTTTTTTCTCTTTCCTGTCTCAATGTCATTGTATTCAAAAACTCTCCTGATGACTTACTACAAAATTACATTTTATATTTTATAAGCTGCCAGAAAAATAAACCAGTCTAAACAAATAAGATATTTCAAAGATATCATTTTGCAAGTAAAGTAGAAAGGTTTTCCTGGAACTTGAGATACTAATAACAACTGCAGTTTCTTGAACAGCAATTAAGTATTTTCCCAGTGAAAATACTGCAACTACTCAGAGTTATTGGAGATTATTTTTAGTTCTGTCAGACCTCTGTAAATATTTCTAACACCAAAAGGCAGTCAAGCAGTGACACCCAGTGGTTCCAGAATACTGTTTTCAGTTTCTATTGCAGAGAAATCTTTTGTTCATCTCTTGGTTTCAAATCCAGTGTTACTCAAAATGGGTAAATAATTTCCTATTGAAGAGGTAGTCAGAATCCAGTAGTGATCCATGGTAATTCAGACTTCTCCACCTCACTAGGCAATTCTAGATTAAATTATTTAGCTACCACCAGTATGGATATTAGTCAGCTCTGTGTATTCAATGAGTTACTCAAAAATGCATAGAAATAAACCCTACAAATAAGCAATTAAGTTAGCCTTTGAACAATCAAGGGTACAAAATTCTGTGCTTAAAATCCTTTAACTGTCAGTATGAAAGTGCATTTTTAATCATTTTTGAAGCCTTTGAAATTCATGAATGGAAAACAATGTTCTATTGAGAAATTCTATTAATATTTATGATTTTAGGAAAAATAAATAAGAGGTGATGTTAGTCCTGGCGTTGGGATGACAGCTTGACATTCTCAAAGTTGCCTGGAATTTAAACTGCAAAGTAAATAAAAATTCTTCCAAAACAAGTTTTCCTATCAAACATGACTGAGCTACAATTTTCTCAGAGGCATATCTTGAAAAGAAATTGTCTGCCCAACATAGGGAGTGAATGCAAGTAGTCTCATTTTCTAACTGCTGTCTCAGAAATAAAAAAATATGGCATTTTTGAGTTTTAAATCAATAACTTTCCTTTATCAAAACAAGCAAAACCTCTTAGTTACAGAGTAGTGACGACCATAAAAACAAATCAGATCACCCACCCTTTTAAAATGTTCCAATAGCCGTTCTCAGCGTATGTCTCTGCCAATCTTACAGACGCTGCAGAAGAAGAACCCTAGCAGAATTCCTTGTTTTGGTTCTCAACCAGTTCAGTGTGACCAGTTGGATGTATGGGAATAAAGAGAGCGTAGAAATGCATTATAGCTATTTTAGCATAAAGGCTCTATGATTTAACACAAGTTTTGTAAACTGAGCTCAGGAAGAAGATATGGAAGTCCGTGCCCATCATTCTCATACATCTCAGCATTCCCTCAGATTGTGGTTGCCCACAGAAGAAGATGATGCAAGACAAGTATGCACTACATCATTCCTGAAAACATCAAAGCATGTCTATTTCAGTGGAAATTCTGTAAGCAGCAGTTATGATACATAGTCTGTACTCTAACAGCAATCTGGGAGTAGTGGCATTTACTTAGAAATTCATAACAACTCCCAAATCATGGTGTCACTGAAGAAACAGCCAGACCCTACATGGCAGTGCGTGAGAAACACCAACAGCCGAAGAAAGAAAGTCAGAGAGAGCTGTTCCTCTGGAAAAGGAGAGGATTGCAGTTCTGCCAGGAAGAGCTGGCCTTCAGCACCAAGGTCCCCCTCATAACTGCTCCATTCGGAGTTCTTTTCAAAATTGGACAATAAACAATCTTAAGTACAACAAAACAAGGAAAAACAGTAGAAGTGCTCAGGGGCTTGTTAGATAACAGCTCCAAGGTCAGAGATGTTTCAGGCTAAAGAAACCATTTGCTGACTGTGCTCTTCCTCTTTCTCCTTTTCTCTTCTCAGAGCTAAAGGCCAAGGGAGCTGGGCCTGTTTAGCATGGAGAAGACCGAGGGAGGATGATGTATCAAGTATCTGAAGGGAGAGAGTCAGGAGGATGGAGCCAGGCTCTGCTTGGTGGTCACAAGCAGTAGGATGAAAGCCAATGGGCAGAAACTGATGGACAGGAAGTTCCACCTGAACATGAGGAAGAACTTCTTTACTGCACAGGTAACCCAGCACTGGAGCAGATTGCCAAGGAAGGTTGTGGAGTCTCTATCTCTGGAGATGTTCAGAAAGCTCTTTGGACACAATCCTGCATAATGTTCTCTAAGGTACCCTGCTTGAGCAAAGGTGTTGCATAGTTGATCTTCAGTGGTCCCTTCCAATCTTACCCATTTTTTGATTCTGTGAAATGGCAGAGGAGACTGGATTGTCTTTCTCTGGCAAGGTTTTGGTACCTGGGGAGCTAGATGCAGGTGAGAATACACCAAAAGCTTGCACCCATGTTGGACAGAGCCAGGGCCCACTGGCTCCAAGACAGACCCACCACTGGCCAAAGCTGAGCCCAGAAGCAAATTTGGTGGCACCTGGATAGCAATGGGAGGGAGTAGTTACATCTACTTATAAACTCGTAACAACTCCCAAGATGAAGATCTGAATAAAAGAGATATCATTGAGGTTTTTCACAGGATATTTCATCCTTTTCTAATTTTTATTCTTTAAAATATACAGTGAAGTATTTCCTTTGGACAACAGATGCTGCTATGACTTGTTTTATACTGAGGTGCCAGCTGTCCCTTATGCTCCAAAAACAATGCCAAACCTGCTGGCATGGGACTTATTATACTGTCTTTTATACAATGTTAAGTTGTTCCAAGTGGGCAACTCTTCCTGTTAAAGTTTTCACTCTTTTTAATAGACACTAGTTTTTATGCTGGAGGTCACTGCTGTTATTGGTACCTGTAGTGACTGGATGTTTGGAGTAATAAGCCATATGGGAGAACTACAAGTGATGACCAAACAGAGCAAGGAGCAAAAGAGTGAAATAGGTTTTTCTGTAATTGTATCTACATTTTCAACTGTATGAATTCTACAAAGGTAGGGATTGTTGTGCAATCTGCTTTTAGGGAAAATCAGTTTGACTTAGCGGAAGTGAAAGCTTTTCCCCTTGTTCAGAAGTGTTCTTCCACCAGAGTACTAAGACAAAACTTGTGACCTTGTAAGCAAAGCATCAGTGCCCTCTGCCTAAATCTTCATGAACAAGCATCTTGGAGAAAGACTTCGCAGAGACATATGATTGATCCCATCTCTCACTGCTAACCCACCCCCTGCCCCAATATCATTTATCTAACACAACCCTCTGTGTGAGCTCAGTTATCTAACAGCAAGAGCTTGGAGTCCTTCACAATATCTATACTAGCACGATCCACAGCAACTGCCAAGTACCTGGAACTCTCAAATGTTTATTCACAGTCTGGTCACTCCATGAGTATGTACTTCAAAAGCCAGGTCCTTATCTAGAGGTAGGTAAAAATCTCCCCAAACCAAAGTTCATAATTCTGTCTCTTTTGTGGGAGTTCAAAACATCTTTATATGTATGCAGCTGTCCTAGGAAAGACAGCTTTTGTAGCATTTTTGGCTCTCAAACTTGTTCCTATCAAACAGTCCATGATATTTCAGGAGTTTCTCAAGTGGCTTGCTTTTCCTATTTTCTCATCAAAAAACTTTGCTTTCAAATGGAGACAATGTATTTTCTCTAGGGATGAAACCAGAGAAATACCAGCATAGCAGACACTAATAACTAAGAAGTCAATATTGCTGGTGCAGATTTTTCTGTAACACCTGGGCAAATGTAGGATGAAAATGAAGATCTTTATTTTAATAAAACACAACCCAGCAAACATATGATCCTGATCTGCACAGCTCTCTAATGGAAATTACTTGGAAATAGTGCTGTGAAAAAGACTCTAAATAGATAGCAAGCCATGGAATTAGCAAAGCATAACACTGGCTATAATCACCGGAATTTCTCCTGCTTAAACCCAGGCTGCATTTTACCAATTTCAGTTGATGTCTTCTCAGGTTACAACATGAAATGCTGTCACTGAAAAGACTCAACTAGCTAAAGATGCAGTCAAGATCATTTATCTGAGATTTCATGAGAAAGCTTAGACATGACCTAATTGCAGCCTTCCAGTACCTGAAGGGAGCCTACAGGAAAGACAGAAAGGGACTTTTTACAAGAGCATGTAGGGACAGGAGAAAGGGGAATGGCTTCAGACTGAGAGTAGGTTTAGATAAGTTATAGGGAAGAAATTCTTCACTGTGTGGGTGATGAGACACTGGAACAGGTTTCCCAGAGAAGTTTTGGATTCCCCACCCCTGGAAATGTTGAAAGCCAGGTTGGATGGAGCTCTGAGCAACCTGGTCTAGTGGAAGGTGTCCCTGTCCAGGGGCAGGGGGTTGGAATCAGTTGATCTTTAAGATCCCTTCCAGACCACTCATGATTCATGACCAATGAATTATTCTCCGTATTTTCAGCAATATAGTTTCTCCTTCCTTTAAATGTGAATATTTGAAAATTGCTGGATCATTTTAGAATATAACACATATATGATTAGGATGATCACTAGCAGTATCTGCTTTCAAGTTAGCATTCATTATTCACACATGAATAATGAATATTCTTTATTTCCGTAAGGCAACTGCACTGACATTCAATTCTTACATTATTGTATTGCTTGCAAGAAAATGGATCAAAACAAAATACAAGTGCATGTTCTGAAAAGAGACAAACCCCATTATTGTCAGGTAATTCACCATCACTTCTTTACAGCTTCACCTACTTTCCAGTGCTATTGTAAATCTTACAAACCCCACATTTCTCTGGGCAGCAAAAGACTTGAGGAATTTTAGGGTCTGTATGCAAACACACACCAACCCTTACCTGAACAATCTATTCTAGCAACACAGTATATAAATTAAAAAGCCCCAGCTTTAACATATAAATAGAAATACCTTACATATGACTTGTTATTTACAATATATTAACAACTTAGCATTTGGTGAAGGGGAAAAAAATTTTTAAGGTGATGATCCTCAAACAGTCAGGTTTTGTGTTTCCTGCAAAATGGGAAAGCTGCACAGTAGTATATGGTTTACTGAGAGGCAGCTACAGCATGAAAAAGGCAATTTTTGGCAGTTAAAATTATATATCTTCAAGTCTGTGGGCACTGTCAGATGGCTGGAGCAGGCAGCAATCAATCTGTGTTTAAACACACCCCTAAAGTTAATGCTATTAATTAGGACAATTGGCTCTGGCTGAGATGACCAAGATCTTAAGCTCTTTTTGAGCAGCAAACACCAGTCAGTATGAATTATGAGGCACCGAAGCAAGATTGTTTGCTTGTAGATTGTTTAACAAATGAGTCAATAGCTCATGCATTTAAAATCATGTTTTCTTTGTCGTAATAAGTCACAGCCCCAAATACAGTGCACCACAGCAGCATAAGCTGAAAGCACACAGATGTGGCCAAGTGTAAGAAAAGAAAATGCTACAGCAGAGAAGAGAAAGTTTCACTGGACATTCAGGGTGCCCACAATTATCTTTACAAATTCTAGTAGAAGGAATCTACACTGGTTGAAAAACAAAGAGGTTCGTTAAGAAAATGATACATGAAATCTTTTCCAGTTTCTCCAGGCAAATTGTACCATTGCCTCTGACAAAGCAAGTTATGTTTTCTTAATATAATGTAAGCTCCACCTTCAATCCTAAACTGGAATTTCTACGTTTAAGTCATGTCCTTGTATCACTTGTCCCAAGAACAGTGCTGCTGAATGTTTTCAGCTGTCTATTGTACACATACTTATTAAATTAATTAGTGGCTTTACTTCATCCAATTTCTTCCAAAAATATATAAAAATGCTTACAGACTGGAGCCCTGTTGCCCCTAGTTATAAGGAGCTTTCAGACAAAAACCCTAATTCTTGCTATGACAAGTCTCTCAAACATGTCTGTTGTCCACTGTGCTGAATGTGGGTCAAGAGGAACTTTGTTGTCACAGAGCTTCTAATACCAAATGCAGAGTTTGGAAAAAGACCATGCAACTATAAGTAGATTAAAAAGGAAAATACAGAGTCATATAAGGCACTCAGCACCTGATAGTGAGACCTTTTAATCTCAGTATATGGGTTTCTGGAGTTTATATATCACAGCACACAGTGAAAGCTCCACAAATTATCTGGAAAATGATGAGTTGCATTTGAGAAATGTCTTAGAAATGGGATATTCTGGAGAAATTATTTTGTGTTCTGTATCACAGTGATTTAAAAGGCCATCATTCAGAGGTAAGAAAATCTCAATCTTTTATGTAAAGCAGAATATTACTTAAAAAATAAGATCTTCTTTCTTTTTTTAATTTTATTTTTGTTAAAAATATATAAAATTATCTAGAATACCTACTTGTTCCATCTGAATAGAAAAGAGGGAAAAAAAGCGTAATTAGAAAAAAAATAAGAGAGCAGGGTATTTTAGAGAAACCAGTTTAGAGAAAGTGCTGAAATTTTGTTCTCAAGTACTTTGTAGGCCAGAATATCAGGTGCCTGTTTCCTAATATTAGCTAGAAAATGCTACGTAATAAAACCTAACAACAGTGCCATTTACTTGCACAGTCTCCCTTGTGGGTAACATATAGATTTCTTTTTCTCTCTTAATTTTTGCTTAATCTAACCCTAAAGTCTCCTAGATTAAATACATCACACAGGCAGTGATTGTTTATAGTATCGATATTGCTGGTTTTTTAATTGCCTTTGCTCTCTAGTGAAAAAATGGTCACATTTATCTGAGTTCGCTTAATTGTTTGCCTCTTCATTCTTTTCACTTCTAGCACTTGTAATCATTCTTGAAATTTCTTTTGTTGATTATTCTGAAGCATAACCTCCTGCACCCATTTAAAAACAACTGTTTCTGATGCCTTGTGTTCTTTTATTGGCTGTGTTTTGAAATAGTGGGGATTAAAAAAAAAAAAAGCTAAAAACCAGTTTATATAAACAGCTTGATATTTTTAGAGCATGGGGTCAAGCAGATCAGCTTTTAATTAGAAACAGATTAAACTTTGATCACTGCTGCAGAGCTCTACAGCATTGACTGAAGGTAATCCCCACAAGCTTTGGAGTGAGCGTAGTTGAGATATCTTGCCAGTGACTTTGCATTTAAAAACTGAAGGTCAGAAAGTCAAAGCAGCATGCTAAAGCTGGGAAGATTCTAAATCCTACTGGGGTATTGACATAAATGATGTCTTCCTGGGGAATGCAAAAGAAGAGCAGTCCAAACTACAAATCAAGTGCTAAAGTGCTCCTAAATTCTCAAGTTCATTGATTTATGGTAATGTATGAATATCTCTTTTTCAGCAAAACTTTTATATAAATAGATAGTATTGTAGCTCATATCTGAGGAAGAGAAATAATAATTTTTGTTTCTGAAGGTTTTGGCCACAGAAACTAATGATAGCTTCAAAATGCAATGGAAAGGCTCATGGGATTTGAGTAACAGTCTATAACCATGGAGCTGTTTATGGCATTTCTGTAATGATCAACTTATTTAGATTGCTACATCCCAAATGTTTAAACATTCTCTGTGCTCATGTAGATGTGCATCTCTTAATATTGATGACTATTGTGAAATCTCACCAAAGTTCTCTTCAAAGCACTGCAGCCCCATGAGCAAGTCAGCTGACTTAAATTCTCTATCCAGCTCTGGAGAACTCATTTGAAAACCCTTTTTCTTATTTTACTCACACTTTTAGGGGAGTATCTTGCCCTATAGGAGTACCACAGGTATTTAACTTCCCAGATTAATCTTATTCCTTGCTGGTATAAATTACAGGGCCATATTTGGCTATAAATTGAGGGCATAATGATTGGACAGATCAAATGGGCAGAGGCACTGGCAACGGCCGTAACTCTCTGGACATCTGCAGGAGAGGCAGTCACAAATACAGTCAGGGAAGCACTAACCTTATGAGAAGCTTTTCACTTACTTCTTCAGACTGTACTGCGTTCAATATTTGAGATTAAAAGAAATTACTTTTGAAAGCAGCCTGCTTTTATTAATTAATTGAAGGTGTGTCTTGTCAAGGTACCATAAGATTTAGTAAGAGACAAACTCTGTGTATGTGCTACAAGAACATCCTAAGAAGACCAGTATGGTTTTCAACTTTTTTCAGTTTAGTGTTGATCTTTTATGTCTAATTTTTTCCATGCTAAATTGGAGTGAATTTAATATTTTTTTTTTTATTGTGGGGTTGTTTTTCTGGTTTGTTTTGTTTTTTACTCTCATGGTATCAGTCTGGGAATGCATAATACATGAGTTAGTGTATTTCTGTGGTGAAAGAAATTTCTGTCAAAATTGTGAAAATGAAGACATATTGATTTCTATTAAAAACTTTTCTGGAAAAACAAATAAATAAAAGTTTTATAGTTTAAATTTTAAGCATAATGTTCATATTTTCCTAAGTGATTTGATCAAATGCAGTGAAAATTTGTATTGAACCAAATTGAGACTAAAAATCTTGGACTTCGAGGAAGCCAGACAGCCTTATTAATGAGAACTTTATTTTCCAGGATTCCTTAAACCTAATTTTTCAGGAAACATTGAGAGAGCCTAAGCAGAGTAAATGCACTGAGTTTCAGCTTAGTTTTTCAGCACACGTTATACAAAACCTTTGGATGGGGAGACAGATGAGCTGGATTTTTTCACCCTTTTGCAGCTCTCGGTTGTCTCCGGTCTCTTGCTGAAGCTGGTGCGTTTTGCTTGACGTTTGTGTTTTTAACAGGCTTTCCTGGCCCTAAGGCTTTGCCCCCACGGCAGCGCCAAGCCTTGATCCAGCCAAGTGTGGCGGCAGGTGACCGTCACTAGAGGGCGATGCACATCCAGTGTTTTAGGAATTTTTGTCCCTCCAAAGGAGCCGACAGGTAGCACTACCGGTTGCGGTTGATCCAACACAACGTGCTGATGTTGTGGCTCTGAACTTTCTGATTAGTTGTTAGACACGTATGATAGCGCTGAAAAGAAAATATAAGAATTTGGGAAATGGCTAGGATATCCCTGCCTGGAGTTTTACTGGAGTTTTACTGAAGGTGTTCTGTCATTTTTATGAGTGCTTTTCTTGTTGAGCTTTGTTTAAATATTTATTTTCTTGTGGCACCTCCTGATTCTTGTTTTGTTGGTTTTTCTTGTTTTGGTGTTTATGGGTTTTTTGTTTTGGTTTGGGTTTTTTGTTTATTTTTCCTCAAGGCAAGCATGGTTCTTTTTTTCTAATTACTTTAAGTTATTGAAACATAAATGGATTGATATTTTTAATTACATAAGTTCATACTTTCTTCCAATGAACTCAGTAAATAACTTTTGTCACATTACCCAGCTGGTAATGTGCAGTGGGTGGGAAAAGCAACAGCTCATGCTAATTGTAATGATCTGTACATGTAACTATTGTTACTTAATTGCTATGAACACCTACTGGGACTTTACAGCAAAAGCTGTTGTATCAGAATAACATGAAGCACAGTGCTGTGAAACAAAATAAGCATTCAGTTAGAAAAACACCAAAACCCCAGCTTTCTTTTAGTCATTTTCTGTTACCATTTAAACCAAATATTTGCTCTTTCAAGCAGACCTCAGCAGCAGCATAAACATGCCCTGTGCAGCGCCATGTTACAAGGATACTCAAGCCAACAGTGAAAGGAGCTGGGCTGGACAATATAGGAGCTCCTGACAAGCCATTTTTGGAAAATTTAATGTAATTTCCTATGGCTAGGATGAATTTGGCTTCCTGTAATCTAATTGTCACTTACAATTAGATTTATTTTGAGAAAAAATTGTCGTACTGCAAAGGTAGAAATGTTGGCACTCAGGTTTCCACAGCTGCAGTCTTTTTTCATTTTTAGGTTAAATTCCTTGGAAGTTAGGGAGGTATCTGAGTTAAAAATGGTGCCCAACTGTCTCAGAGCTTTTGTAACCATTTGAGAATTAAGAGTACACTGTTATCACAGGATCCATCAGGAAGTCAGGCAAGGGCTTTATTTCTTGTGTTGCCCATTATGGTAACCAAGGAACTGAAGGAATAGCCCTGCCAAATGCTCACTTGAGAAGATACACCTTTTCTACCCTCCAGTTCCCCTAAATGGAATGGAGAATCTGTTCCTTTGTAATCTTTAGCGCTTTTCAAGAAAATTTATTTTGATGTCAGTATTAAGAGTTATTGTTGAAACCTTCTAAATCAGCAAAATATCAGTGACAAGTTCACAGTTGTTATCCAAGAAAGATGAGGTTGGATATGTGGGTTTGCTGGTATTTTCTCCCTAAGATACCATGCTGCATCACTAGCTGAGAGATTAGTGACTTTGTGCTGACTGGTGCAGTGGGATTCCCAAAGCTCAGATCTTGGTATCCTGCCTTACACTGAGCCACTCTGGGGTGCACCATCACTGTGGGTGTTAGAGAGAAAATACTGGGTTTTTCTCTAGCTGTTTTCTCTTTGAATATGTTCTTTTCTAAAGACTCAGCTTGGCTAGAGGGACATGTTTGGGAAAAGACCACTTCCAGTATAGTCAGAAGAGGTATGTTTCCATTTGGTATATACATGAAATGGGCATTTATCCAGTGAATTTCATGCATAATTATTTCACTGGTGAGGCACAACCACGTCAAGATGTATTGCAGGTCATGTCCCTGCTCACCAGTTACTGCTGCCTGGTCCCCCCAACAGAAGTGTTTGAGATGAGAGAAAGCTGTTCCTCTGGGCAAATGCATTTAAGTTAATTAGCTCTAATACAAAATAAACAGACCTTCTTTTTAGTAGGGCCCAGATTCTTCCCCCTTCCGAGGGCTCAACATTTTGCATGTCTGTTGTGTACCCACACACAAGCTGTGAGATGTCAGGCCTCTTCCTTTCCACATAAAGAACAATTAAATGCCAGAAAATGTTTGCTTACTTTCTCTTCTTCAACCCCAACAGGGAGTCCCTGCTTTACAGCAATTGTTGTATCCTGTTTCCATGAGGTCTGTGGTACACAAAGCAGTCAGGTGACGACCTTGAATCAGAGCAGATGTCATAGCACCATGTATTTGTTTCCAGTGCTATTTAACATTTGCTGTTTGCCCTAAGATAGCAAGTTGGCTTTTCTTATGGTAGTTTTCTTTTATAAGCTGGTCTGGAAGCAGTTCCAGTTTAAACCTGATCTGATGCAAAGAAGCAAGCTAAACCATGGAGAGGTTGCAGACGAAGTGAATTAATTTTTGGTGCCAAGAGGATTTTTGACAGGATCCAAATACCAAATCTTCTTGTATCCTCATGGCTTGAAGGGAAGAAAAGAGGTTTTTGGTGTTTGACTAAGATTTGTCTTTGAAGAGCCGCCTCAGAGAACACTCACCTTGATTTGCTCTTGCAATGTGAATTCTGAGGAGATTATCATTTAATGGTGTAGTCTCTGAACACCGGGGCAAAACTCAATCAAGGACAAGAAAAAGTAGGAACTACTCATGGTGTGCACTGTTTTGGTACTTGGCTTTGAGCATCCAGTTCTGGGCTAAGGTTCAAGACCTGAATTCTCAGATACTTTTTTCCCCCATCAGGAGTGCATGCATAGCTAATTATATTTTCTCCTGAGCCTCGATAGAGTGGTATATGATGACTATTTCCACAGCTTGTGGTGATATTCACATTTGGCAACAGAGAAATAAACTGAGATGGAAAAAATAATTATTGAGGCAAATCTCTGATTTGTACAACTGAAACTGTGGCAGGAAGTCTTTGCTTAAGTTTAGGGGTTTTGACAATTATTGATCCTCATTACTTAAATTTTTCCTCAAATGCTTGAGGATCTTGGTGATTCTGTCAATAAAGTTTTAACTGGGTTAGTTACTGGTTGATTTTTGTTACCCTCAGCATAACGATTTTTGTCTACTTAAGATACTCTCAAACAGAGTCTTTTAAGTCCTAGTCCTCAGATCTCATTCAACTGTATTTGATTTGAATATTTCCCAACAAGTAAGTCCTCTTCTGCTAAGAAAATAAAATTTGGGGAAAGTGACTTTTCTCAATACTTTCTATAATGTTATAATTGTCACTAGTCTGTAAACATCATAACAAACCCACATCACAGTGGCTAAAACATTACAACTGAAACAGTGGCATATCTTGATTCAAAACATGAGGTACTACACTGTAGGTCAGATCAGTCTGCTCTTCAGTTTCTGTTTTCTTACCCAAAAATAGCTAATTCTTCTAGTCATTCGGGTACTTGTGGCAATGCAGAAGGAATGGTTTTAAATTCTACTACAATGGACATAATTAAGTGTCAAACAAATCTTTTCATTTCCCCAGAGAGGTATGTTTGGGGCTTTGAATTGAAACCTACTAAGGAAGAGAGTCATATCCATGTCTAGAATTACAAATCCTTACCAAAAAAATTCTTCATAAAAAAAAAATTTAATTGTCTGACCTAAGGGGAAAAAACTTTGACCAAATGTTGTTGTGAGCACTGCAAGCTGAAGCAGCTACTTTCTTCCATGAGTTTCAATGTATTTTTATATTCTTTTATTCCATTATTAGAATCATTATAACATCCAGTTCATAGTAAAATTAAACAATCCCTATCCATTTTTTTTTTCTGCTCTGGTACATGAACAAAGAACAATATTTGGGAAGTATTTATTGGTGTCTTTGTCAGGAATTTGCATTAGTGGTACATGTTTCAGAACTAATTTATTTCTTCAGTATTTTGAGTAGTTGGCATTTTCTTGATGCCTTATGACAGCATGTTACCTTACTGACCTCTTTTGGCACAACACACCACAATTCCTTAATTACTTTTAATCTCTTTTTAATGTCATTAGTGCAACTAGCACATTTTCTACTGCCAGTGGAAGTGACCAGTGAGAATCTTAAAATAGGGTGGCCTGACTGTGCCTGCTGCCTCCTTTTATCATCCATTCTTTTTTGTAGAGCTCTAAAAATTGGGACAGGTAAGTGTGACAAGACCTGTCTGTCAGCTGGCACAGGAAGAGTGGAGTTGCTCATCACAACTACAAAAAGTGAAATTAGACATGCCTTGAGAAATGTCACCTGCTCTGCATGAGGTTCATTTTGCAGCTGCACTCTCCAGAGGCAGGGAGTAGTCCTATGTGCATGAGGCAGATGAAGGTTTTTGTTTCACTGTATAAGTGCTTTAATTTCTTTTAATTTAAAGCCAAGACATAACAAGTTTTGCCAATCTCTTGGGGAAATAAAAAAGCAGTTAATACTTTTCTGTCATTCAAACTTGCCACTTCAGATATTTATTATGTATGAGAGCAGGTTCATTTTGACGAAATCCATATAATTTCTTTTAAAGATTATATTTGTACACCTCAGTGAAAGGTGCTTTCTTGTATTTTTCCTTTTTAATAGCAACTGCTGCTTTCTTGTGGTTTTGGATTGGTGTATGTTTTGTTTCTCTCTTTAAACTGCCCCTTTACAAGAATGACAGCGCTGAGACAGTTTGGAGCATCACCAAATCACATCATCAGAAATCCTCAGGATCAATGTTCTAATTATCACCTCTGAAGAGGAGGTGGCCAAAATACACTCTGCCTTTATTAGTCACCTTTATTAATTTGGTTACTGAAGGTTGATGATACAGCAATTTTGCATCATTAGACCAAAAATAAAAAAGGGAAGCATCTCAGAGCAATTTACTTTTGAACAGAAAGACCTCTATCTCTTCTGAGATGCCTGCTGCATCTCTAAACTTTCCAGATACTTCAGTTTCTTTCTTCATGGTAAGATTGCCTTATAGGGAGGGACTGGGTCAAACTATACTCTGCTTTTCCCACGTGTCTCTGTCTTTTTCTGTGTGATAGCCTTTGGTTCAAAGTGATCCTAGATAAAGGCTAACACAAACTGAAGAGGAGAAAGTGTGGAAATGTCTCAGTGGGAGACCTTGTACTGGGGAAGGACTTGCTTTTCCTGCTTCAGTTCTGTGGACTTCTCTGAAATGGAAGAATCAAAAATCTGCTGTTCCAGCTTTGGTATCTGAAGCACTGGCAAGGATATTGCCCCCTCTCTTCCCTCTGCTACTCCCCTTCTCCCAGTTTACACCAGCATTTATTTACAATGGCATGTAGCAGCAAGAAAGGAAGCTGTGAAAACAAGATCCTTTTATAAAATGAAACTTCTAAATTCATCTTCTCTAGAAATCCAAAGCATGATGTAATGCTGATCACTTTGTCATCCAGTGAAAAGGTGTCTTTGTTCTTCACAGCACTCTGGAAGCCAAAGGTTAAAGGCTGAATTCTTCATATGTTTCTTCTCAGGCTGAATCTTACCCAAGAGATCAACTAGATCCAGAAGCCCTTGCAGTACAGGATGAGCTCAACTTGGGAATATGTTGAGCTCATGTAGAAAAGCCTTGAACTAAATGATTCATGGGAGAAGTATGAGAGAGAAAGCAAGACTCTTTTTAGCATCTATTATATGTTATCCCACTTCTTGGCAAATGTGCCCAGAGTACAATATAAGTCCTGGGTCTTTGAAGTTCTTTGTGCATTACCTTGTTTATTAGACCAAGCAGCCTTTTTTGTTGTTGTTGTTTTTTGGTTTTTGGTTGGTTTTTGTTTGTTTGTTTGTTGTTTGTTTTTCTGACTGGAATGGCACCTGTGCCACTTAAATGTGTTAGAAATTGCTGCTTTACTATTCACTGAAAGGAAAACATAATGATGGGAGTTAGTCACCACCACCTGATTTCTGCTATCTTTGGGCTTCAGTGTCATATTCAGCCTTTCTAGAAGACACTGTATGTGTGTCTAGGAAAATGGTCTACATGTAATTAGAAATCTAAGATTTAAATTTAGAACTCAGCTAATATTTGAATTTCAATAAGCTGCCTGTACTGTGCATGTCTTCAAGGCCAATCTTTATTTCAGGTAATAGCAAGTAAAATTCGAAGGTGAAACTTTGCATCATAACATTTATTAGTAATTGTTCTTGTATTAAGTGCATCTTTATTTGTATTGTAGAGTCTCAGCTGTGGACCAAAATAATAAACCTGCCCCATCCTTTGAAAACATTTTAGTGTATTTGATTAGATGATGTTTAAGGCCCCTTCCAACCCTAACCATTCTATTATTTCTGGAAGTGGTCCTTGGAGTAACCCTGTAATGAAGGCACTCCAATTTTCTGCCCATATGGCTTTCTGTCATGAAATAAAAATAAAAGCTCTTCTAGAATGTTCAAAATGCACTCAGGGAAAGGTCTTTTACTATCACAGAAATAGGACACTTGCCAACTGCATCCACCAACAGCTGCTCTGAACTTTTTATACAGCATTTTCTGAAAATTGTGTATTAGGTTGTGTAGGACTATGCATTCTTATCAGAATTCTGATTTTCAGAGCCAAAGTAAATGGTGAAATTCAGAGAACTATTAGCAAATAGAGTAGCTGATAGTGCTACTATTAGCTAGTTATGCAGCCCCTTTGTATTAAGCCTAGAGCTGGAATTCAATGAAGAATTGTAATTAAAAGGAGAGTTTGGAAGAGGTAATGGTTTTATATTTGAACATTTTCATTTACCTTGTGAAATTGTATATTATGAGCAGCTTACCTGCATTGAAGCAGCTGCTCACATTGGAAAGAAATTCTGAAATGGTGTTCCTTGATGGAGTTGGCCCCTTCCTAAGTAAAAATGAGTGTGTCCATATATTTTTAAAAAGCATTTGTATATTATATTTATAGACCTCAGCTGTCATTTCACTTCCAAAAGCCGAGTTGTGAAAAGTTTAGCTAAATTGAATCTGTCTGGAAATTCATTGTTCAGCAAGTCCAGGTGCTATTGTCATCTGTACCTGAACCAAATGCTTACATGCTTGAACCTCATGAGTTTTTGAAAACTGAACCTCTAATAAAGTTCATAGTCTCACAATCTCTTAATGAGAGCAAGAGAATACAAAGCACTCCGAGACCAGAAGGCACTCAGTGCATTTTCTAGAGTGTCTATATAACAGATAATTATTCAGGGCAGTGGTAAGCCAAGGGCTTTTAATTAGCACTTAGAACAGAATTGTACAATGGTTTGGGTTGGAAGACTCTACAAATCATCTCCTAACACCCCCTATGTCATGGGCAGGGACACCTCCCATTACAAAGGCCAACTTGACCTTGAATATTTGCAGGGATCGGGTAACCACAATTTCTCTGGGCAACCTGTTCCAGTGCCTCACCACCCTCACAGTACTTGCATTAAAGAACTGCTTTCTAGTATCTAATCTAAATCTGCCCTCTTTCCATTTAAAGCCTTTTCCCCTTGTCCTAGCAGTGCATGCCTTTGTGAAGTCCCTTTCCAGCTTTCTTGTCCTCCCTTTAAGCACTAGAAGGTGCTCTGATAAGGTCTCCCTGGAGCCTTCTTTTTTCTAGGCTTAACAGCCCCAACTTTCTCAGCCTCTGCATAGGTCAGAGGTGATCCAGCCCTCTGACAATTTTCGTGGCCCTTCTCTGGACTATCTTGAGCAGGTCCATGTCCTTTTTAAGTTGGTGTAAATAATAGCAAGGATGATCACAACACAAAGTAGAAGTCACTGTTTGTGCTGCTCTCCAACCCTTAAGTGCATTGGTTCAAACCTATTAAAAAGATATATTTTCATTTTCTTTCTTTTGAAGTCTTTTGGTAGGAAATACATTTGATAAGCATGATAATTTAAAAAGCCTCTGCAGGTAGCAAAACATGATTATTGAAGTCAGGGAACTAGAAACAAAAACTACACTAAGTCTTATGAAAAGTCAAAATATCCTTTGTGTGAGTTTTAGGGTAGAATGGTTTATGATATTAAGCTTCTCAGTCTAGCCTTGTTAGGGTGCACTTTTCATCAGAATCTTGTGCTGTGTGTACAGCACCGTAAACAAGGTAGCTTGAGGCCTGATAGCAGCCTGATGTTTCATCTTGGCTGACCAGATCTGCATCTCTTATAGTTCTCCTATGCTGTGAGCACAGTGTCATGGTTTCAGATACCCATATAACTTGGCTGGTTTAGGAATTAAGCTATTTCACCATTTCTATACACAGAAGTGTACAGAAGACACAGCATGAAAGACATACTGATGGTATCTCTGGTTGTTTTATTACTTCTTTTCTATGAAACAGCTCTTTTTTGTAGATAGCCTCCCAGGCTATCAAATGGACCTACTTTTGAATTACTGTTTCTTAATATTTTCTGTTTTGTTTTTTTTTTTTATATAATGGATTAAATATGCTATGGAAAATCAAGCAGAGTTTTCCCCCTTAACCCAGAAAAACACTGTAAGCTTATAAGAGTGCTGGCCAGGCAAAAGATAAATAATATATTGGGCAGGTGTTTGTCAACAAACTTTATTAGCAGTCGTGAATTTCCTCATAAGCTGCTCTGTGCTGTAATTTGTTGCTGTGTTGTATCTTTATAAGCCTTGGGGCAACATATTGTGTCTAGGACAAATATTGCTTTATGCCCTTGCTGATGTCTGTCATTTGATTAACTTACAGTGTTTAATCAATCTTAGCTTGAAGGAGAGGTTCTGGTCCGGTGATGTGTTCAAACATACAGGCAGAGAGTCCCCTGGGAAGAAGGAGGAAAAGAATTCCAGGCTCTTCATTGTTTCTCTCCTGCCAACAGACACAGGAAAAATACAGAGAATAAAACACATATGAAAGTCTTGAGCTTGTTCTCTGTCACCCTTGCTCCACAGATGTTTAAACAAGTCCTTTACTCCCTAAGCATTTGTGCTAGATACTTTCTTTCCTTTGAAAGCAAGACTTCAGTTATCTTCCATCCCCAGAAAAGACCAGAGATTTGTCTTCAATATCTTTGCCAAAGCAGAAAAGACAAAAGATTATGTGAGCTCATACACCACTTCATGTTGGCTGCAAAGCATAAAAGGAAACAGGGAAAAGATTCAGAAATAAGTTGTGAAAAAGTGTATTCAAGTAAGATAGCAAATATACCTGTAATAGACAAATATTCTATAAAAACAAGTAAACAGCAATAAAAAAATGCTGTTTTGGGGAATCAATATGATCTAGTTACCTTGATATATGTTTTAGAACTTCAGAGCTGTGATAAGAACAGGCTCCACACTTTTTCAGTCAGGAGCTGAGAGCATCCCACTGCAAAGGGGATGTCCCCCTTGGGTTGCTGCCTGCTCCTGTAGCCTGCCAGCAGTGCTGAAGAGCAGTGTTGGCAGATTGGTATTCATCTGCCAGGGCCAACACTGCAAAAGTGAAGAGACAATTATTGTCAAGGAATTAGATAATATCACCATTGAAATTTAGGAAAGACCAGCATGTACCTGTATGAGCTGTCAAAAACTCATTGTTCACATTGAGAGCTCCAGAGTCTTGAAGCAATGGCACCAAGAGTTAATGCTCTGGGCAAACTCCCAGTTTGCTGCCTAAAGGGACTTTCATCTTTTACTCTGGTGTCCCTTATTTTTTCCTCACTATTTAACCAATTTCTGTGCTGACAAGGCTTAAATAACCACCTATTGAATCATAAATACAGACTGTCATTTTAACAAGTCTTATTACCTAGAACAACTATGTCTAGAGCCTAAAGGTAAGCACCCACTGAAATAGCAAGGTAATATTGTATTTCATTAAAATGTACACATTTAAAAGAAAAACAACAAAACCCAACTTTGAGGTTGTACTAGTATGGGTAACTTTTATGAAGGTGACTTCTAAAAAGTAGAAGCTAACAAATGAAATGGAAAAATTTCTATTTGAAGAACCTTGGTTTTGATCCCTGATTGAGAAGAAAACTGTACTATGAGGAATGTAAACTGTCTGCATCCAAATGTTTAAGGGAATATGAAAATTCAACAAATCACTAGCTGTTCTTGAAATATCTAAGCATGTAGTGCATGGACAGGATTTGGAATAACCTGGAGAGTTGGTTGTTTGCACAGTAGTAGGGAAAAAGTGATCCAGATCAGAAGAAAAGCACAACTGAGACATGCATGAAATTGTTAGACGTGATGAGATCAAAATACCATGCAAATTAAACAAAATATCTTGTTTACTTATAGCTCAAAGTTATGCAGATGGTGAACTAGCTGGACTAACATAGGCTCATTTATGCAAGATACCACCAAATAACCCATCTTCGCTTTCTTTTCTACCTGTGAGGGATTTGCACACCTTGTCTTCGTAGGACATGTGAAAATCACAGTACATTCCTATGGATACCAGTCAGTATTTCTGAAGGGAGATAAGAGGTGGTACAACATAGTAGAAATTTTTATTTCATAAATATAATTTTTTTTTTTTAAGTTTGTGAGGATTTTTTTAACTGCTGATCTATTGAGTGCTTTTGTACAAACCAGTAGTCATACATATGGAATCAGGGAAATGGGGACATATACTTCTCTGTGGATTATACTCTCTTGCCCTGAATTTGTTTGCTTCTTTCTTGGCACAAAATCTTCAGGAGAAATATAATAATGTACATAGGTAAGTCACTAGCAGTAACAAGCTTGCCTCTTGGATTGAAAATGCAGAATACTTTTGAGAGCTCTCCAAGGCTCATGCTATCAGCCAAATTAGTAATGTTCCGATTGTCTTCTCCAGGAAGAATTTCTTCACTGAGAGGGTGGCCAGGCATTGGAATGTGTTGCCCAGGGAGATGATGCAGTTGCCATCCCTGAAACTGTTAAAAAAACCAAGTAGATGTGTCACTCCATGATATGGTCCAGTAAGAGTGGTGATGTTTAGTCAAAGGTTGGACTCAATGACCTTGGAGGTCTTTTCCAATGATTCTATGAAAGCCAAAAGCCACATAGCCTAGAACATTTCACATTTTTGAGATCCTACCCCACAACTTAAAAGTTTCTCCACAGGTCCTACTGTTCAGTGGCCTGAACATGCCAGTGTGCTGCACACAGTGAGGGGAAATGATGATTCCTCCATGCCTTCATCCCTTGCCACTGATCCTGTTTCCCCCATCCCAAATAAGCCTTCCCACCTAGGGCCAAGAAACATTCTCTGGTTTAAGGCTTCTGGGGGTGTTTCCTTGTGGGTT
>VXAX01003039.1:95176-130557 GCA_013399835.1 Leptocoma aspasia | reverse complement strand
GCCCCCTCTCCCGCGGCCGCGGCGCCGGTGTGAGCAGGTGGGCGCCCCGCGGGGACAGCCCGAGTGCGGCGGGCACACCTCGGGGTCCGTCCGTGTGTCCCCCGCCGGGCGCTGCCGTTGCGGTGCCTGTCGCGATGCCCAGCGTGGTACCCGGAGCGCGGCCCCGGTCCTGCCGGCCGTGTGTGCCCGTGCCCTCTGCCAGCCTGCGGAGCCCGGGGACAGCCCCGACCCTTCCCCCCGACACGCCGGGATCTCGGGCGATCCGCTCCAGTCCTGCCCCGGCACCGGCAGGGCAGACGGTGCCCTTTGGGGACAGGGCAGTGTCACCCGTGCCTGCCCGGGCTGGGACCCTTCGGGTGCCGCAGGGGCTCCGTGCGAGGGAGGATCCATCGCAGGCCTCTCCCGATGGGCTCCCAGCCCTCCTGCTTGGCACGGAGCCCTGCACCCCTGGGTGCTCCCAGCTGTCCCCAGTGCCCTCCTTGCTGGCCACATCCATCCCCGGCGGTGCCCGGGGTGGCCGGGGTGCTGGGCAGGCTGAGCCCCGGGATCCCTGTGCTCCCACAGGTGTTTCTCTGCAAAGTTTGCCTTGGGTGCAAACAAGAGCGGGCACATGTCCCCGAGGAGCCTTTGCAAAGAGCTCGTGTTTGCTCTGAGAGAGGCCTTTGTACTTGGAGAGGGAGCGGGCAGGGGAGCCGGGAGACACCGACTGCAGCCATGCTGGGGGGCTGAACCCCTCTTCTCCCGCTCTCCTGGTGTCCCGACCCAGGGCAGGCTCCTTCCCGGGCTGTTCCCACATCCCTGGGCTTGCTCAGCCCTGCGGCTCTGCGGGACCGAGGTCTGGGCTTTGCTGGCCACCCATGGCGTAGTGGGTGCCGTGGTCCCCGTGGGTTCACCCCGGGCGGTGGCACGGAGAGCCCAGCTCTGGGAGAGACACCCCATGGCTCCCTCCCTGCCCCATCCCACCTGCCAGGGCTCACCCAGACCTCACTCAGGCAGATAATAAATCCCAGGAGCACCCAGATCCCATCTGTGGGCTGGGGACTTTGGGAAAGCCACCTGGGCACCCAGCAAAGCCAGCCCGAAATGTGTGGGGAGTGCAGGCACAGCCGATTCCCTGTGCAGGGAGATGCTGACCAGGACGTCATTTCTGCAGGGAGCCGGGTTTATAATCCATCTGTATAAATTCTTGGCATATTTCTCTGAGGATGTGGAGTGTATTTACCTGGTTTTGAGACTGACAAAATGGGTGAGCTGGTCTGGGAATCCCTGGGAAGAGGAACAGGCTTTGCCCCCCGCCTGTGTGTGAGGCTGAATGGGGAAATGGCTCTTTCTTGGGCAGCACTGGCAGCCAGGCTTTGTGGGGCTAATTTTGTGCAAGAAAAACACCTTTCCATTATTTTGGTGAGAAGGATTGTGGAGCCAGGGCTATGAACTGGTTTTCCAGTATTAGAAAGCAGTCCTGGGTTGGGTCGGCGTTTTGGTTTTGTTTGTAAGTGAAGTCCTGTTGAAGATTGGACAATTATTGTTTGTTTTATTTAATTTTGGTGACAGAATCAAAGAATAAGGGCTGGTGTTGACTCAAAAGGTTTTCCTCTCTGGCTTTTTAGGTTACCAAAAAAGAAAGGAAAAAAAAAGAGGCCAAACAAACACTCAAACGTTTCATTTTGGGTCAAGTCCAAACATTTTGTTTAACATGAAACAAAATGTTTGGGTTTGGTTTCAGGTTGTTTAACCCTTTTGAATACGGTCAAGTTGATTCGTAGAGGAAAAATCACTGCTCAGAAATTAAGACCTGAATAATTGTTTTGAAAGTGTAAGTGTGAAACACGTTGGAAATGTCAAGGTGAAGCATTTTTAAAAATAATTAAATGGAGGGAAATTCTGGGGCTTTTTTTTTTCTAATTCTCAGATATTTTTCCAGCCAAAACATTGCCAAATTTTATTTGAATTTCAAAATCTCATCTGTAGTCCCTGAGTCACTCATTTGACATTTTCCAAGTGTGCTTTGATTCACTGGCTCACAGTTTCACTCTGAGGAAACGCTTCCCTGGGCTCAGTTGTGAACCAAACCACTCATAGAAATGATAATGAGCTCTGTTTCATTAACTTGTTATTAATCAGTAATTAGTGAGATCAGTTGGGTGACATGACTGCTTGTGACAAAGGTCTGCCCGAGCCCCTCAGCTCGGGCACGGCGGCGGCTTTGCCCGGTGCTCCTGGGAAGGACATTTCCTCCACATCCTTCTCCTTGCTTCCCACCTTCTCCTGGGAACCATCCCATGGAAAGGACCCCCAAAAAACAGCGGGGCTCTCCTGCCTGGAGGATGCAGGGTTGGGCACAGGCTCAGCGACTCCAGGAAGGCTCCGTGGCTCCTTCCCGGGGTGTGACAAAGCCCTGCTTGGCTCTGCTCCGGTACTTTTGCCGTGGATCCAACCAGCTTTGTTTGCATGCTGCATTCAGGACAAAAAGTAAGAAATCTACCTGTTGGGCTTTTTTTTTTTTTTTCCTCTGCTTGACAAGTTGAAGGATCCAAAATAAGTAATGAATTGGGAAAGCAGTGGGATGGTTGTTCCAAGTGCGGCGTTGGGGTATCGCATTATTTGAGTGCAGGACTGTGACCAGGTCTGGGCTCACACTGATTTTTCAGTGCTGAAAGTGCTCCCTTTTAGCCCAGAATAAACCCTGGGGTCTTGGATACAGCACAGGTGTGTTGGCCTGTTCCTCTGCTGTCACACTGGGCATTCGATAGAGCTAAAGACCACGGATTTGGATTTTCAGCTGTAATTTTATTTGTTCTAAAATAAAAAGACCTTAATCAGCAGACTCTAAATCAGCGTCAGCTACCCCAAGGACAATAAAGTAGTGTGATTTAGAGAAGAGTCATTTACACCTGGATCCTACAGGAGCCAAATTCAAGTGTTTAATAATAATCAGGAATTACTCAAAATTTTGGGGGGTTTGGTTTCGGTTTTGCATTCGTGGACTCGTTGGAGTTTGTGTGCCTGGTTTGACCTTGGCTTCTCAGCCTTTTGCATATGGTCAGTGCATGCACAGCTGTGGGAGTGAGAGAATGGGGTCCCTTTTAAGGGGATATTGAGATTTTTAGATTATTACCCCTGTGGGAATGGAAGGAAGAAACTCCACAGCGAGCGTGGCGGGTGGGGTTCGGTGGCTGTGCAGGGGTCCCTGCCAGCCGGTGGCAATCCTGGGGACACGGGGCACAGTGCAGGTGCTGCACCCGTGAGCAGGGGCAGGAAAAGCATCCCCAGCACTTCTCTTTCTTCATTAAGAGGCCAGGATGGGCTTCCCATGCCCATCCATGTTGTATCCCGCTGCGTGTGCGTGTCTTCCACGGGAGAAATCGCGCCGAACGTGACGGCAGCAGCTCATGGCCAGGCTGTGCTTCTCCATGGAGGGTCTGGAGGAGCTCTGGTGACATTAATGAGGACATGCTGTGTCCCGTCAGGACACTGGGATCCTCTCTACTTTCCCTTCCCTGGGGGAACAGTCTGGCTGGCAACCCCCGGGGTGGCTGTGAGCCTCCATACGCTCTAAGGATCTTGTGTCCTTCTGAAACAGTAATAGCAACAACAACAACAACAACAATAATAATAATAATAATAATGAAAGGTTTCTGCTATGGGAAGAAGCAAATACTGGGGTTTTTTCCCTGGCAGCAGGTATTAACCCTTGGTTTCCCTGCCCACAGTGAGGACCCGTGGCGGGCAGCGAAGATGATCAAGGGGTACATGCAGCAGCACAACATCCCGCAGCGGGAGGTGGTGGATGTCACCGGCCTCAACCAGTCCCACCTCTCCCAGCACCTCAACAAGGGCACCCCCATGAAGACCCAGAAGAGAGCTGCCCTGTACACGTGGTACGTCCGCAAGCAGCGGGAGATCCTCCGCCGTAAGTACCTGTGGGAAAGGTGTGGGGGGAGAGGGGGTCCCTGTGTCCCTGCCCTGCCCCTGGGTACCAGCACAGCCCCCAGACTCCAGCTGTGTGGCATCTCCCCAAAACAGTTTTCCAAGTAAAATGAATTTAAGGTGCAGGAAAACTGGGTGAGAGCCCCTCTTGGTGGCAGGGTTCCCCCTGGCTCATCCACACGGCTGAATTTCTGGGTGTTTGTATTTGTTAGAGCTGAGATAGCAATTAATGACGGCTCACAATTAATTAATTGTTGCACAGTAAGTTTTCAGGCTGCTCATTTTTTTTTCAACTAAATGCAAAAAATGTAGGGAGAGAAAACTAAAAACCCCTCAATTGCTGCTGTTTGTAGCAGGGTTTGGGGCAGTCTGTGCTGTTTAAAATGCAGATCATTTTGACCAAGCAGACAGACTATTCCTTTGTGCCCCTCTCCCACTCTTCCCTGCCCTGGGATCTGTGCCGTAGCTCTCAAAGCAGCCACGAGTGGCACTGACACCCTCCAGGAAAGGGTTCTGCCTCTCTCTTCCAAAAGGATGCAATATCCAGCAGACAGGAAGTGCAGAAAAGGGTTTAGCACCAAATACCATTGCTCTGAAAACACACCTTGAGACGTTAGAGCAAACAGAGCCTGCTCCAACCTTGCCCTGTGCTTCCCCCCCTTCACGGGGGGAAAAGCCATTATAAAAAGAGGGAGAATTCCCCTGCAAAACTGGGAATAATAAAACCCTCCCATTAATCTCCCTTTACTGCCGTGGTGACAAGCGCCGGGGCTGAGGTGGCTGCCGAAGGTCACCTCTGGTGCTGCCCGCCCCGGGCACGGGGGTGGCGTCCCACCACGCTGGGAGGGGAGTGGGAGGGGAGCCGTGGGTGAGCAGAGAGGGGCACCCTCTCGAGGGGCTTTGCAGCCGAGCTGCCCAGCTCCTTGCTTGGAAAAATCCTCCCAAAACAAGTGCAGGCTGGCAGGGGCCCTGTCCATGAATATGCATGGCCATAGCATGCCCTGCACATACCTCCCCATTAAACAGGGGTGGCAGCAGGCTGGCCCCTTCCCGGGATGGGTGGCAGGGGGCACCTGGCTCGCTCCAAAGCCTGCCGTGGGCTCGGGGGGCTGCGGGAGGGGACATGGGGGGGCCACCTCGGCGCGGGACAGTGACTCTGAGCGGCGGCTACAGGCCAGCTCACGTCTGCTCCTTTCTCTTTCAGAGTTCAACCAGACAGTCCAGGGTTGTGGAAATATGACAGACAAAGGCAGTCAGGATCAGCTGCTGTTTCTCTTTCCAGAGTTCAATCAGCAGAACCAGGGGGCTGCCCAGCTCGACGACGCCTGCTCTGAAACGCCCAGCAAGAAGATGCGGCGCAATCGGTTCAAGTGGGGGCCGGCCTCCCAGCAAATCTTGTACCAAGCCTACGAGCGCCAGAAGAACCCCAGCAAGGAGGAGCGTGAGACCCTGGTGGAGGAGTGCAACAGGTAATGGCTGCCCCACACACCTGTGCTGCCTCCCCTGCCCCACAGCCTCAGCCTGCCTTCCGAAATCTGTGGGAGATGCCGAGCGGGAGATGCCGAGTTCCCAGCTCACCACCCCGGCTCCCGGCTCGTGGCACAGCTTTGCTGAGCTGCCAGGCCTCTCCTTGCCATGTTTGCCCCTCTGGGTGATGTTTGGGCAGAGTGAGCTCCATGCTTGGGCAGGGATGTGATGGGGATGCTGCAAAGATGATGCAGGGATGCAACAGGGGTACCACAGGGATGCTGCAGCGTTCCAGCATTATCAGAGGGAGCTGGGTGGCCTTTGCAGTATGGCTGTAGCTGAAGAGAGCAGGTGGGCTTGCAGGAAGGGCTGAAACTCCCCCAGATTTGTCATGTCCCGAGGTCCCTGCTTGCCCCCAGCAGCACCTTTGCTCCAACGTGTCCCCTTGCACTGGCAGGGCCGAGTGTCTGCAGCGAGGAGTGTCCCCTTCCAAGGCCCACGGGCTGGGCTCCAACCTGGTGACCGAGGTCCGTGTGTACAACTGGTTTGCCAACCGGCGCAAGGAGGAGGCTTTCCGCCAGAAGCTGGCCATGGATGCCTTCAGCTCGGGCCAGCCCCCACACAGCATGAACCTGCTGCTGTCCCACGGCTCCCCACACCACAACCAGCCCAGCGCCTCCCCACCCAGCAAAATGCCAGGTAAGGCCTCGCCGAGGCTGCTCGGGGGGTGGTGGCAAAAACTGGGGATGCTGGGCCCGCCCGTGGGGCTGTGTGTGCAGGGAGAGGATGCTCACCCTGGTCCCTGCTGCAGCCTCAGGGAGGGGTGGTGATGGAGAGGAGCACGTGCTGTCACTGCAGTGTTATGGCCACATGGTGAGGGCTGGATTTCCATCCTGCCGAGGATAAATCAGTGTTTGCTTGATTGGTTTAACTCACGGGAGTTCCGTGTGGGCTCGGCTGGGCAGGGAGAGGCTGTGCCCAGCAGGGCTGGAGGAGCTGCCCCGTGCTTGCCATCTTGTGCCAGTGCCAGCCCGTGGGATGTAGCCTGCTGGGGAGCACTGGTTCTGGGGGTGCACAGAGGGAAGGTGTGGCAGCATGGCCTGGCCTCGCTGCAGGGCTGGAGATACCCCGGGCTGGCTGCATGACTGCACCATCCCCACGCCAGAGTGGAGGGAGGGGGATGAAGAAAGCTGCCGGGGGGTGCAGGCTCAGCCCCATCTCCTCCTCTCCACACCACGGTCCGGCGAGGACTGGGCAGAGCAGAGCAGAGCCGCTGAAAACTGCCGGGGGATTGAAGTGGGAGATGACGCCGTGGGGAGGGGGCTGCACACTGGGGGGGCTCATCAGGGGAGAGAGGCATTGTTGGGAGAACAATCCCCATTGTCCCTTACCTGTCCCCTGCGGGCGGGACCGGGGGCTGGGTGGCCAGCGCTGCGGCTGTGTCCCCACTGCCCCACGTCCCCTCGGACACAGCCCCGGCCGGGTAGGCTGGGACCAGCCACCTCCTGGAAATGACCCTGCTGGCTCGTAACACACACCCAGCTGGTTACAAAGGCAAATCAAAAGGAACCCGCGCGAAGGGCAGGGTGCCTGGGGACGCTGCCAGCGGGTGGCTGGACACCGGTGCTCGGGTGCTGGCAGGCGGTGGCAGCCCCCCGAGGGGTACCGGGGATGTGCGTGGGCACCTCCCGGCCCTGGGAAGAACCGGCAGCATCCCGGGGACCGGCCAGCGGTGACCAAAATGTGACCCTGCCCCAGGAATGCCCCGCACAATGGCGGGGACAGGGAGGACGTTTGCCCTCCTGTCACCGGCTGATTGCTTACAAGGTGCCCTACAAGCACATTGTCAGCAAAATCAGCTGTTTTCGGTGTCGCGGCGGGCTTTACAATGCCCCACCAGCATGCAGCCCCGCATTGTCACGGCGTTGTCCCCCGTGCATGCTTAATTGACAATTAAGCCGGGGCTTTGAACGAACCCCGCTGCCTTTGATGTGCCCCCGGCCTGCCAGCGCACATGGGGCACCCCCCGAGAGCCTTTGTTTTCTTCTATTAGGGGACAGCAATTACTGTAACCGCGGGCATTTATCTCGGGGCTGGAGGGCCGTTAAGCCCCAACTTTTATTTTCCCGTCGGAGCAGTGCCAGCAGGGGCCGGCCGTGGCTATAGGGCCGGTGACAGCCCATTCCGAGGGGCTTTGAGCAGGGCAGGAGTGATGGCTGCGGAGAAGAGCCCCTCCGGAGGGGTCAGGAGGGCTCGGCTGCGGGAATTTCTTGGCGGTCGGTGCTTCTATCCATCCTGAGGGGGAGAAGATGGGCATGGCGAGGGACACTGTGGGGTTTTAGGGCTGATTTGGGGGCAGCAGGCAGCAACAACAATCAGCCACGATTGCTTCAGGGTGCTTGCACCAAGCTGGGTGCGAGAGGCTCCCAAAACTCCGCCGGGTCCATGGCTGCTGGAACCCCCTCCAAGAGATGTTTGGGGTTGCACTCCTGGTGGGGCACACTCAGGGCTGGCCCCGCTGCCTGGCTGACCCCATCCTGGCTGTCCATGCTGGGATTTGAACTGTCCTTGCCCCGAGGTGGCGGCGTCTGGGCCGCTCAATGCCTTAACAGCTTAATGACAGCACTGGGACACTGCCCCTGCCCTGCCCGGCCCCGTGACGTCCCCGGCAGGAAACGATGGGGCTGGAGCTGTGGGGCAGCTGCAAACCTCTCCCGTGCCCGTGGACAAAGAGGGGTCGCCTCTCCTTGGGACATCAATGGGGTCTTGCAAAAGGGCGGAATGACAGCGGGGCAGGGATGAGAGCTGTAAAAGTCAAACATCCTCCGGCCTCTTCTTGGGGACCCATCTGTCAAGCCTCGAGCTGTAGTTTTTAACTATTTGGAGGTAAATACTTAAAGCCTCTCTATCTCGGAGGCTCCTCTTCGAGGCTGGACTTTTCCCTGACTCTGGGTTTTATCAGCGATCTTGGTTCCCTGTTTGATTTGAAGGTCACTCGGGGCTTTATCTCGGTGCCATGCCGCAGACTCTGGCTTATGCCATTTTTATCTTCAAGAGCCCCGAAGACAATCGGGGCATTGATGAGATTAGGGGAAGCACCGCCCGCCCCCTGAGCCCGCCCTGCATACAAAGGGCTGCCCGCCCTGTAGAGCCCCAGCCCCATGGCCGGGGGGCACAGCATCCCCTCCAGCCTGTCCTGGGGGCTCCACACCCATGGGGGGCACAGCATCACCTCCAGCCTGTCCTGGGGGCTCCACACCCATGGGGGGCACAGCATCACCTCCAGCCTGTCCTGGGGGCTCCACACCCATGGGGGGCACAGCATCACCTCCAGCCTGTCCTGGGGGCTCCACACCCATGGGGGGCACAGCATCACCTCCAGCCTGTCCTGGGGGCTCCACACCCATGGGGGGCACAGCATCNCATCCATCCATCCATCCATCCATCCATCCATCCATCCATCCATCCATCCATCCATCCATCCATCCATCCATCCTTCCATCCCTGCTCTGCAAACATCAGAGTAGCAGGGCAATATCAGAGCAATCACATTTATATACATATATATGTGTATATACATATATATTAAAATGCATTACTTTATATATATATATATATGTAAACATTTAGATATCCCTATAGATGAGATAAACATAAAAATAACCCAGTGCCACCCCTGAGGTTATTCCTAAAACCCAAAGGGCAATTGAAGTGCTTTAACTTTCCTTTAAAAGAAGAGCCCAGCAGCAAACCCTCGCTCTGGGGGTACCCTGGTTTATACCTGGATCCTTCCTTGTGTTCCCTGGGGTGCTGGTTCTGACTGGGACCCCGTGCCAGTGGTTGTATTATTTTACTGTCGGGCACATTGTGGGGCTCAGTGGGTACAGTGCACTGTTAGGAGCTTTTCCCTGTTTTATGGAGGTAATTAGAACTTTATGACAGCAGCGAAATGGGAGGGTCTAGTCCCCATAAACGGGTTTATAATGGATATAAACTATGCACCTCTGTAACTGAGGAAGATTAACACTTTAGGGACAATTTGAGTGGCAGCCCAAAAATCAGAGCTGCCCTTGGTGCTGCTTGGACCTGAATTTTGGGAGGGTGAAATTGTCCCATCAGCGACCTGGCTATCCATAGTTCAGTGGGTGAAGCATCACTGAGTCCAGCATGACCCCAAAAATTACACTTTGCTTTTCTCACCCCACTTTCACACCCTGGTCCAGGCCAGTGGCTGCATCCTGAGGGCTCAGGCAGAGCCAGAGCTGAATCCCCTCCGCCACCACCAGATCACTGGTGAATTTTGGGGGTCTCTTTTGGGGTTTGGCATTGCTGGTGATGTGCAGGACATTGGTGAAGGTCTGGGAGGAAGTGCAGCCTGGAGCTGGGGGAAGGGGCAGACACTGGAGGTTGGGATGTGCTGTGGCATGGTGGCTGCAGGGCTTCTGCTGCATGGGAAAGACAGCTAAAAGCACAATGAGGGTTTTTTAAAAATACAATTTATTAATATAAAACATGACTTAAAGCAAAGCAGAACCAAACTGCTTCACTGCTGGTGCCTGCCAGAAGGCACAGGACTGGCGTGTTCTGAGAAAATAGCACAAGGCTGTGATGAAAGTGATAAAGAGACCCACCCTTGCCCTAAACTCCCTCCACTACCCCCCTGCCCCCAAAAGCTGAGTCAGGAGGATGAGTGTGGCACTTGCAAGAAGTCGAGAGGTGCTGGGGCTGTCTGTGGGTGCCCAGGACCCCCTTGCCCTGGGGGCTGTGACGCTGCTGTCCCCATCCATTGGCTGGAACAGGGTTAAGGCTACGGGAGCCGGACCCTGCGGCTCGTCTGGGGCAGGGGACAGCAGTAAAACATTTCACAGGCTGTGCAGCTCAGGGGCCACACAATGGCCCGTCCCATAAACAGACCTTTATATTATGGCTGTAGCTCCAGTTAAAAGAAAAGCCTTGAGGAGGGAAGGCTCCACGGCCAGACCCATCCCCGGTGATCCCATCCAGGCTCCTCTCCTGAGCAGCCGCGGGAAGAGACTGAGAAGGAATGAATCCCTTTGCACAAGGGCTGCTTCCAGCTGTGGAGGCACAGGAGAGCAGCAGGAGAACCGTTGTGTTGTGCTCTGATGGCTGTCTGAGCCCAGCTCATAAACCCTGGATGCCAAAGCCCCCAGCTCGCCCCAGGAGGAACCTTTCAGTCCTGGTGCACACAGCTGGAGCTGTGCCCGGGCATTCACCCCAGCTGTGGGGCTCTGTGGGGAGCTCCCAGAGGCTGTGCTGCCAGGGGAGGGCTGCATCCCATGGTTCAGTGATTGAGAGAGGCCTGGGGAGCTCAGAGGAAAGGCACCCCGTCATCAGGGAGCTCTGTGTCTTACAGACAACAGCAGCAATGCCTTGCAGTGGCGTCCCGATATTAATGATCTGATCTGCCCAAATCCAACCCAGCCCTGGGGACGCATAAATAATACCACCTCTCCCTTTGTGGGAATGGGGGAAACCCAGTGGGGATAAATGCTTCCTAAAAGAAGCCCTGGCAGAAGGCTTCTCCCTGCCCAGCAAGCAGCTCCTGAGCAGGGTCCTTGGTGGGGCAGGAGAGTGGCACTGCTGTCACCAGCCCCAGAGCCCAGCCTGGCTCTCCTGGGGAGAGTTAATCTTCATCAAGACTCTTCATCAAGACACAGAGTCTTCAGTGGTTTTATCTAGAGACCCAAAATCTCAGTCCCCAGCCTATCTGGGAATCTTGGCGCTGGTTATTGTTCCTCAAACAATCAAAGTCTTGTCCTTGGGGTTGCAAGGAAGAGCTTGAAAATCAGCATTTAACCTCTCGTGTGTTTTAAAGCCAACTTCACAGCTTTGGGTGGCTTGGCTCATGAGTTACCACCCTCTCAGCTGGATAAGGCATAATTTTGCATTTAAAGTGGACTTTTTCTGTTGTTCTTACTGAGCCCAGAAGAGCCTGAAGACAGCAGAAACTGTGATTTCCTTTGCGAGAGGAGCCGTCTGTGCTCTCCTCTATCTCTCAGATCACTCCCAGAAGAAAGGGCTTTATTTTATCTCCCCTGCCATTGTTTCAGCAGCGCCGGGATCCCAGCCCAGAGTGAAGCACCCTCTGCAGGGCCGGGGCCGCGGCAGGAATGTGTGTGACAGTGCCCGGGTTGAGTAATGTTTACCCTGTTCACGGCAGGGACGTCCACTCGGGCCGGCAAATATCCACCTGCCAGAGGACATTCTTTTATTATCAGGGATAAAGGGGTTTGCTGGGAAATCATCAGGAACCAGACACGGTGAGGAGATTCCTATCTGTGGGTCGTGTTTGACCAGCTGATGGGGAAAATTCGGAGGCGATTGCGGAGCGACTGCGTTGTGGTTTTGGTGGAGGGTGTGGGTGGGTCTGTGCTTGGGCAGATGATTTTGGAGCTGGGGAAAGGCTCCTGGACTCCAGTTATGATTTCTTTGCTTTTCCTTGGTTCAGAGATTAATTTTAGAGCAGCCCTTAGAGCATCCTTCACGGGCTGAACGTCCCCTGTGATGGTCATTCTGTGGAGCTGTCCCCAGTGTCCTTGTGCAGTGGCCAGGGGTCACGGTGGATGATGCTCATGGTGGCTGGCAAGGTGGGCTTTGCCACCACGGGTTTTTTCCCCAGGAGAGCCATGGTTTGTGTGTCCATCATCCACCACTTCGATCCCAGAGCAGTTCAGTAAATCTGGCTGGGAGCACAGGGCTGGACTTCTCCTAATAAATGGTTTTTCACCATAGCTGTCAAGACAGCCCTGTAAAAGACACTTTTGTTTGCCATGGGTTTTCCTCAGTTAATTATTTGTGATCTGTAGATGCCTTTCCATGACACATGGCTGATCGTATGGTTATCAGTGTGGGGTGCTTTAGCCAAATTAAATATATTTATATAGAAGACCTGTGCTGGGGCCAGATTTCCCTCCAGGGTGGTGGAGGGCTGGGGTCTGCTCTGGGGGTTGGTGTGTGTGTCTGGTCCCTCTGCCTTGCTGCAGTGCCCTGTTAATCATACACTTGTGGAGAGGGTGTCGGGAGGGAATCGGATGCAGGAGGGCCTGAGAAAACAGTGGGAGCCATGGATGTGGGAGCTGGGAGCATGGGCATCTCAGCTGGGCAGGGAGATGAGATGGGGGCTGCAGGGTCACTCCTCGTGGTGCAGGGTCCCCAGGCCAGTGTCCAAGAGCCAGGGCAGGAATTTGCAGGGTGGCTGTGAACTGTGCCAGTGGAAGCCTGAGGGCTGCAGGGGGGTGTGGGGCTCCCTTTCCCCCTGTGGCATTGGGCAGTGTGGGATTGCAGCTCCAGCCATGAGCTCCTCACTGTAATTCCAGGAGATGGGGCCAGGGACAAGCTGGGAAGCGGTGCTGGAGGAAGGGACACACTTCCCAGCGCTCCCGTTCCTGTTGGTCACTCACAGGTGTCACTTAGGAGCTTGTACCCATCTGCATCCTCGTGCCACACGCTGTGGGAGGGCTGGGGGGGTCCGAGGGGCTCGGCAGGACCCCGGGACACCTCTCTGGTGCCCGTGGGTGATGCCAAGGCCGGCGGTGTTTCGCAGGGGTCCGGTACAGCCAGGCGGCGAGCGGCGAGGCGGCGTCCTCGGGGGCCATCAGCCACCACGGCAGCGGTGCCATGGTCACCACCAGCCAGGCTGTCCTGCAGCAGGTCTCCCCGGCCAGCCTGGACCCGGGCCACGGTTTGCTCTCTCCCGAAGGTAAAATGGTGAGTACACCTGGCCCATTGTGGCGGCAGCGCTGATAAGATAAGAGGGCCCAGCGGGCAGAGCAAACACGCTTTCCCCGGGTTTCACACGCGGCCCGGCTGAACAATGGGGCATTGTGGGGGACGAGGGTGCCACTGTCCCCACCGCCCGCCTCCTCCCGGTGGGACACGGGGTGTGCTCCGAGATGGATCTGGCAGAGCCCGGGGGTTCATTGATCGCAGGCTGAAGGCACTGGGTGGATCACTGTTTGCTTTCCCCTGCCCATGACATGGTATTGATAAAATACTCATTCATTATTTTTTCCCTAAGCCCTCCCAAGTTTGGGAAGAGCTCTCCCTGCAAGCAGGGACCTTCTTGTCCCCAGGCATCACCCAGGGGATTGAAGCTGCTCGTGCTGGTCCCAGAGCTCCTGCCTCCCCCCCTCCCCTTTGCCCTGTACTTGGGGCTTTGCTGCGGGGGCTTTGCTGGGCAGAGCTGTCAGTGTCAGCATGGCAGGAGTGGAGATGGGACATCAGCATCCCTGTGGTGCTGGACATGTCCCCATGCTGGTGCTGCAGGGCTGTGGCAGGGCCCGAGCACTCGGGGTGCCCCTTTCTGGTGAGCCCTGAAGGAGTGGGTGAAGGAGCAGGGAAAGGAGCGGGTACAGGGGTTCAGGCCAGGACGGGATGGGATGTGACAGCAGAGCACAGCCCATCCCCAGAGCAGGCTGGCAGAGGTTTGCCTGCAGCTGCTGTTTTTCCGGGAGTTCTTTTCCTGCTGAAATCGAAAGTCAGACATGGCACTGGGTGACGGGGCCAAGCCGGTTCTTCCCCGGTTTTCACTTCCATTTTCAGAGGGTTGTCCCTCCTGGGCCATCCCATCAGTCTCCTGGTGAAGCTGGATAGCCACAGAGGGGCTTTCTGTCCCCTCCCTCAGCTGTGGCACCGATTCATTGTGCCTTTCTTCTGGCTGGAGAGGGTCCCTGTGCAGCCCCTCGGGCTCTGGCACTCACCCTGCAAAGCCAAACATCCCCTGCCAAGCTGGGGGGACATTGCAGAGCGACACCCCAGCCCCCCCAGCCCACTCTGTCTGCCCCAGCACGCCCAGATCACCTCAGGGGTGTGTTGAGCCTCATAACCCTCAGCCTGGAAGCCATAAAATGAGTCAGGGACAAAGGCGGCGGCGGCGGCAGCACCGCATGCCCAGGGCGGGGGTCCCCAAGGACCAGGCAATGCCAGCACCCCCTGCCAGCTCCTGGGACCGGGGCAGAGACCCCCAGAAGGGGCTGGGCAGCACAGGAGGAGGGAAGAGAGCAGATTAAACTGGGGAAAACCACTTGGTAAAGTGCAGCAGAGGAGCCCTGCTGAGTTCTCCCCAAGGCACAGACACTGCCAGCGCCGTGGGGACCGTGCGGGACCGCGGCTCTGCCAGCTTATCTCTGATCTCCAGGCAGGGCTAGCTGGTGCTTGCAAGTGATTTAATAGAAATATGCGGTAGGCTGTGGTTTCTAGTAAGTAAACATGTGCCTTTAATGCCCCACATGAAACAAGGAGCTGCCAAGGAAGTTGCTGCATCTTTCAGGAAAGAGCGTTACTGAGGCTCCAGAAATCTCTTGTGGCTCACTCGTTCATGCTCCAGTGTTTGCCTCAGCTGTGTTAGTGCCAGAGGGTCTGCCCTGAGGGTCCAGTGCCTGGAGGGTCTTTTCCAGTCATGCACAGTCCAGGTGCAGTGCTCTGGGGCTAAACACCCTGTGAGAGGAGCCGGGGCTGCGGGCGAGCAGCGTGTGCTCGCCGGGAGCTGTTTGACTTGTGCAGCCGAGTGTGGTGTAACCCGGCCTTGAAGGGACTTTGAAAGTGGAAAATACCGGATCAGGAAATGTGAGTCACTCCCGGGCCTTGGAATTTATTGATGGATTTGTTTCAATTGCTATCTCCAGCTCACATGTGCAAAATAAACAAGGTGCTCGGAACTGGTGTCCAGAAATGTCACCTGAAGGGCTGCAGGGATGGCTCCGAGTTGGGATTGAGGTCACTCAGTGCAAGAGGGCTAACGACCGGGATTAGGGGAAGGTGCAGCAATTAAAGAAATAAGGCACTTACATGTGCTGGGGACCAGCTCCAGTCCTTGCAGCACATGCCGAGTGCCTTTGTCGGATCCCTAAACTTTGGCCTGAAACCCCGGGCACTGGCTCTGGCTGTGCACACCCGCCCCGTCTCACCAGTATCCTGCCAGATTGGTGACTAAGATCATCACCACGAGGCCCTTTTAATCTGCTTTCTGTCATTTTTCTTCGCTTTCCTGAGTTTATAGGTCTCACTTTCCCCTACAAGCACGATGGTTAGAAGTTAATGAGTGTCAAGAGCCCTCAGCTGTCCCCGTGGGCTGGAGCTTGGACTTGGGGTACAAAACAGCAAAGGCTTGGGATGTGCCGTGTTCCGGTGCCATGCTCCAGTGGAGCTGGAAGCCAGTGCCAGCAAAGTCTTTCCCAATGCTGTTTTGCTGTATATTAACACGAAGTTGAGGTGCTGCAGGCAGGGTCTGCACCCTGGGGCTGTGGGGGTTGTGTGGGGTGAAGCCCCAGTGGGACTGCAGCCTGCTCCCCTCTGAGGAGGGGGCTCTGCTGGTGCCCCTGATGTCCTCATGAAGTGGAGGAGGGGGCTCTGCTGATGCCCCCAGTGTCCCCATGGAGGAGGGGACTCTGCTGGTGCCCCCGATGTCCCCATGAAGCAGAGGGGGGGGCTCTGCTGGTGCCCCCGATGTCCCCATGAAGTGCAGGAGGGGGCTGGGGGCTCCCCGTGGCTGTGCTCTGATGGTGCCTGTCCTTGCTCCCGGCAGATCTCTGTGTCGGGGGGCGGGCTGCCCCCGGTGAGCACCCTGACCAACATCCACAGCCTGTCCCACCACAACCCGCAGCAGTCCCAGAACCTCATCATGACGCCGCTCTCGGGAGTCATGGCCATCGCCCAGAGTAAGTGCAGCCCCAGCTCACCTCTGTGACAGGGAAGTGACACCGCCCGCTCCTGCCGGCGCTGACAGCCCCGCTCTGCTCTCTCCCTGCTCCCAGGTCTGAACACCTCGCAGGCTCAGAGTGTCCCTGTCATCAACAGCGTGGCCGGCAGCCTGGCAGCCCTGCAGCCGGTGCAGTTCTCCCAGCAGCTGCACAGCCCACACCAGCAGCCGCTGATGCAGCAGTCCCCGGGCCACATGACACAGCAGCCCTTCATGGCCACCGTGACCCAGCTGCAGAACTCACACAGTAAGGGCTGGGGGGGAGCTGCAAAGGGCCCAGGAAATGAATTCAGATGGGAAATCAGCTTGAGCTCTCCTCCTGCTCTCCCCTGCCCAAGCTGGCACCCTTGGCTGCCGCCCCTCTCTCGTGGTTCCAGCCCATGGGATGCTCAGTGGTGCAGGGTGGTCACATCCTGCCTCATCCCTTCCTCCATCTGGTCCAGCCACAGCCCCTCAGTCCCCACAGGTTTCTGGGGGAGAGCTGCTGCCTGACAATGCAGTGGCTTGGAGGGAAGTGGTGGGTTCTTCCCTTGGCTGTTTTATCTCATCCCCATCTCCGAGCTTCTGCTCATTCCCATCCCTGGAGCTGCTGTAGGGACGGCTGGGGTGGCTTTTCCCTGACCTGTCCCCGTTCTGTCTGCAGTGTATGCACACAAGCAGGAGCCTCCCCAGTATTCCCACACCTCCCGCTTCCCCTCGGCCATGGTGGTGACGGACACCAGCAGCATCAGCACACTCACCAACATGTCTTCCAGTAAGCAGGTAATGGCCCACAGAGGTGGCTGAGGGGGCACGGCGTGGGGCAGTGAAGGTGGAGTGGAGCTTTTCCCCCTCTGGATATGGGGCTGGAGGTGGGAGTAGCAGAGACCCTGTCCTGCTGCCTGTGCTCCACTCATGTGGAAAGCTGAGGATGAGAACCACATTCCAGCTCCTTGATGGGCTCCAAAACACCTCCTTGCAGGTGGCGTGATGGGGATTTGGGTGATTTTGTCTAACACTTGGTGGTACCAGCCAGGCCCTGCTCTTCCCTGGGGCAACTCCATGAGAGTGGGAGCATCCTGCTGGGGCTGAGAAGGTAGAACCAAGCAGGCTCTGCTCCCTGTGTCCAGGGGGATCAACCCTGGTTGGAGTCAAGTGGAGTCCAAGGCTCCCCAGCTTCCCCCAGCCCATAAACCTTTATCATCTGCCCACTGCAGGTGTAAGGCCGGACTTATCCTGGTTCAAATCAGGTGTGTGAGGTTTTCCTTAGACAATAGTCCCTTTCTGAGAGCCAGCTCTGGGGACTGTGGGAAATATGTGGCCCTTATTGATCGCTGGATAAATAAGAGAGAGCCTTGAACTTGCATTCAGATAAACTTTCTTCCCGAGGTTTGACAGGGGACAGGAAAAAAATGTCTGCAATGACCACAGAGTAAATACAGTGAGGGACTGCTGGGAGACCCCCCCAGCATCGCTGTGGGATCCTTGGCGAGGGTGAAGGAAGGGGCTGGGGCTGCAAAGGGGAGGCATGGGGGGCTTGGGGTGCTTGGGAAGGGGTCAGGAATGCCACCCCCCCGGGGATCCCACTCTGTGCAGGTCTCAGGGTGACCATTCAGGCACGGCCACCCCTCCGAGCTCCATTTCCTCCGTGCAGCTTTATCGGCCCATCTGCTGCGCGCTCAGCCCGAACTGCCCCTGATTAATCAGCTCTGCTGCCTTTGATGCCGGGCTGGCCCGGCAGCCCCGGGACACAGGAAATGTCCCTGGCAGGGAGATAGAGCCCGGCCATCCCCGCTGCCTCCGGGCCCTGCGATCACCCTACCCTGACCAGCGCTGCCCGCCGGGCTCCCGGGCCTTTCTGCCTCCACCACGTCCTTGCACTTTGATTAAAGCAGGAGGAGGTGTCACGGCTCAGGAAGGGGGATATGGGGCCAGGACCCCTCACCTGCTGCGGTGAAGGGGCACCCACCCCCCCATTACCCCCAATACATGACAAATGTCCTGCAAGCACCAGGGCAGGATCTGACCTGTCTCCGACAGCAAACCTTCCCAGCCCCCAGGGTCTCCTTTCCCACCAACCATTCGATGCCCAAGGTACGGCTGGAAAAATTTATCTTTGGACATGGATTTCTTTCTTGGTGCTCAGCAGTTTCATTAGCCAGAGGTGAATGAAGTGTGACAGACGCAGCATGGGGGCCTCATAAATGCTGCTCACCACCCAAATTGCTCAAATACCTGAATATTTTTGGTGATTTGGATTTCTATCACTGACTGGGGCTACCAGGGGCTGTGCCCTGGCTTTTCCACACTTTGCCTCGGCATAAGGCAGGCAGCCCCCACCAGACCCCAAAACCTGTTCTGTGGTGGAGGTGGCTGCTCCGGGTCCTGCCAGGGGGACGGAGCTGGAGGGGGGTCCCTGGTCACCCCCCAGCTCGCCCCTCGCTTGCTGTGGGTCTCTTATCAGATGTTGTTATTAGACCTGGAAGGGGCAAATACCTCTCGGTTCCTTTGACAACGCTTGAGGCCGAGCCACCATGTTTATTACGTTGGCAAACACCTGATAGCCACGGCCAGTCCCTAATGACATGTCACGGGAGGCTCCTGGCGTCGCCTTATCTCCGCCTGATGATGTTTGCTGTGCGCTCCAGCCCACAAGGTCACCCCCACCCCTGCCCCCCTGCCCACCGGGGGCTGGGGGCACCCCAGGGATGGAGAGGGATGGAGAAGGGGCCTCTGCAGTGGGATGGATGTGGCAGGGGGGGCTGCTTGGCTCCGTCCCTGGAGATGAGAGCGATGCTGGGGGACAGCCATGAGCCCCCGGCACCGCTGCCACCCCAGCCGAGCTCAGCCTCACGCCTGGCTGCTCCCGGGCTGCGTGGCACAGCCTGGGCACAAACAGAACCTCTTTTAGTAGGATTATTTTTGGGAGGGGGTGGCAATAGCTGGCTAAGAAAGTATTTTCCCACTGCCTCCCGCACAGGGGTGCCAGGGAGGGCTCGGGGCTGAGCAGGGCAGCACCAAGGTCACGGGGCAGTGCAGGAGGTGATGCCTCCAAATGCTTTGTGGCGCTGCCCCCTCCTCCTGCCTCGTTCCCCGCCGCCGCTCAGCTCACCGTGCTGCTCTCTCTCCCTCCCCAGTGTCCCCTGCAAGCCTGGTGATGCTCCACACCTCGCTGCTTTTGCACATAGCAACGGGATCTTATTTGCCACAACATCCCGGCGGCGAGCTGCGCTCACAGCCCGGGAGTCGCCTGCCAGAGCACAGCCCAGCAGCGAGGAGCCCGACACGGAGCCGGGGCTCGAGGCTCCCCGCGGCCCTCCCGAGCCCGCCGGGGACCAGCCCGGAGCCGCGGCGCCCACCCGGGACCTGCCTCTCCTTCCCTCCACGCGGCGTTCTCAAGATGTGTCTCGGGGATGGTTTTCCTGAAGTATTTGCCTTCCAAGAGGCTCTCCCGAGGAGCGAGGCACGAGCTGTGCTGGGAACTGGCAGAAGGGGAAGATGGATCATGTTTAAGTTATACTCCTCCGCTCAGACTGAGAGGGACCGGGGTCTGTTACTTGGCGTTTGGAGCGAGGAATTGCATGCGTTGTTGAACTGAGCCAATTGAACTGTAAATATAGGTACAGTCTGCTCCATCCTCCCCCCTCCCCACTCCTATACATAGAGATTTATATAAAAAAAGAAGTAAATTTTGTCCAATGGATGTAAACTACTGTAATTAAGTGCAATTCCCCCATCTGTATATATTGGTCCTGAATATCTTCTCTTTTCTCTTTTTTTTTTTTTTTATGGTAAAGGTCAGAGCTGAGGATGGTTTTGGTTTTGTATTTCTCTTTTTCCTTTAAATGAGTTAATTTCAATGCTGGGGCTGGCAAGGACCCTGGTCAGGCAGCACTGGGCTCTGCTGTGCAGGAGGACAGGCAGACACGTGTCCCCTGCACGGTGACATCCCCCGTGAAGGAAGGGCACAGGGTGAGCTGAGCAGAGCCCTGGCAGGACCTGGATGATCCATGTGGGGACAACTGTGACTACTAATTAATCTCAATGGACTTCCCTGCTTTTGGGGACTCTGAGATGGGCTCTGGTGGGGTGGGGAAGGACTTGGCAGCCTGGTGAACACATCCAGCTGCTGGGAAGTGTCAGCAGCTTCCAGGTGAGCCTGGAGCATTTGCTGCTACAGAGTGAATGAGGCCACATGGAATTCTGATGGGTTCAGAGACTGTCTCCCTTTTCTGCTCCCTCAGGGCACAGAAGGGGTTGGGTGCCCAGTTACTGCCTCATCTCCTGCCCAGTAAATGGCCAGTACAGGTGGCTTCTTTCCACCTTCAGCAGTTGATGAACCTTGTTGGCTCCAGCCTTACCAGTGCACAGGGTGCTTTTGTCCTCATGGTGCCGTGGGTGGGTGGATGGATGGATGGATGGATGGATGGATGGATGGATGGATGGATGGATGGATGGATGGATGGATGGATGGATGGATGGATGGATGGATGGATGGATGGATGGATGGAATACGGGCTGTGGTGTGAATGCTCCAGCTGCTGCCCTGTCTCAGCTATCAGCAGCTCCTGCATGGAAAGCTCTGCAGGAAGATCTCCAGCTTGTGAATGATCACCCTTCGTGGTGAGGGATGTCCAGCCCCTCAGGCACCCACTGAGGACACACACCAGAGCCCTGGAGGAGTCTGGGTGCCCAAGTCCAACCTCCCAAAGCCATGGAAGGTGTTAAAGGCATCATCTGCCCTCTGTGAGACACGAGCTCCTCTGTACCTGCTCCCAGCTGTAAGTGGATCTGATACTCCCCAGCTGCGCCGATTTTTCATTAACTTTGTGGCATGTGCCAACTGCTGAGAGGGATTTAGAGAAGTGGACAGCAGCAGAGACGCCCGTGGACAGATAGCCATGCCAAGAAGGAGAGCACTGGATGCTCTCTTTGGGCTGAGATAGGCTCTTTGACTCAGTTGTGTGGCACAGTGGGCCCCTCACCCTCGCTGGGACTGACAGGAGCTGCCCTACGGCGAGTAAGTCATCAGGAATTTGGAGACCAATATTCAGAATTACATTTAATTTAATGTATACCATAATTAAACACCATTTCTTCTGAGTCCTTGCTGCTGCGTGGTCTGTGAATTCCACAGTGATCATCTGTGGTGGTTTGGCAGAGGTCGGGCTGAGAGGGACACAGGCTGGTGGCACGTCCCTCCTGCTGTCCCTTGCAATGACCATCTCCATTTATACCTGCCTGGATGTGGGGAGTGCAGTGTTCCCTGTGAGTCCCCAGGTATCAGCCAGGATCTTTTCTCGGCTTTTGGAGGTGGGGAGACCCATGTTCTCACCCTCCTAATGATGCCCTAATGATGCTGCCCTTAGCCCAGCACTGCTCCCTCATTCCCTGCTGACTTTAGCAGCCGAGTGCTAAGCAAACCAATTAGGAGGCGAGTGCCAAAGCCAAGCCCCACCCGCCTTGGATGCTGAGCCCGTGGGTCAGTGCAGCCCCAGGGGGAGGTGGCAGGGTGTGCTCTAGGGGCTGGAAAGCTTTTGAAGAGCCTTGATTGTGAAGAGCTAACAGAGCTGAGTGACTCTGAGCACAGCAGCAGAAAAGGGTGGGACCTTTGTGAGGTTAGTGGTAATGTGAGGTAATGTGAAGCTTTCCCTGGCTGATGCAAATCCAGGTTGAATTGGCCCTGCAGAGGGAGGAATGGACAATCCAGTGGGAAGCAGGTGGGAGAAAGAGGCACTAGACCTGCTGCAGCTGAGTCTACTGATGCAGTACCTTTTGGGGCTTGATTTCCGTACCAGCTGTAAGAGAGTCACAGACTGAAAGGATGGAGCCTGGGGTGTGAAGAACCCTCTGGTAAATGGTCCAGGGTCAGTGCTGCTCTGCAGACAGCTCTGCAGAGAAGGTAAGTGAAAACCTTGGGGAAAGGAGGCTTTGAGAATTGACCCCACCAGAGAGGGATGTGGTGGAGAAAGCAGGGACAGAGCCAAAAAAACAAGGGGGGAAAAGGGCAGAGGATACATCCAAATGAAGACACAGATGGAGCAGGTGACTCCCATGGAGCACAGTGTGATGAAGCAGACAGGATAAAGTAAATAATCCGAGTAGAACAAATGATTAATAACAGATATTTTCCTCAGAGGTGTGGGTTTATGAAGCTGCTGAACAGTGATTGTGTGCTGTCACTCCCATCCCTGGGCAGCAGGGTCTGGGAAGGGGGGAAGGCAGGACAAGTTGCTAAGGGTGCTGTGGGTGCTACACATACCTGTGTGGGGAGAAAGCTTCCTCTGATTCTGAGTTAACCTCAGGCTGAGGAAGCCTTTCTGGATGGCAAATACCACACAAAACTCTTCAGAGCAGCCTCTGCAGCAGCTGGGCTGGGGCTGGGACTGTCCCTGGCCAGATCTCACCTTGCTTGGAGAAGCCCTGGGTGGGGTGTTTGCTCCCACAGGTGCCCTGGCTGCCTCATTAAATCACTGGAAAATGCCATGTCATGCCAAATGAAGCTCCTGGAAGATACTTTTTTCCTCCTGTTGCTGTTGGGCACGTGGTGTTTGTGTGTGATGCAGTTGTTATGGGGCAAAGAAACCAGCAGAACCATGACAAAGTTCGTTTATGACCAAAACAGTTTTACAGGGCCGAGTGATTATTTTAAAGTTCAAAGCTGCTTATAAGGGAATTCCCTTGCACGTGAGGATCCACAGGCTGCCACGAGGTTTTAGCAGTGTCTTGTGATGTGAGCTGCAGCCTCCTCCATGGACACAGGGCCAAGGCTGCATTTAATTTAAAGTGCAAGTCTGGGTACAAAGGAATAATCCCCCAAATCCCAGCACTGCTGGGGGTAACAGCCGTGGTCGGGGCTGCTGTGGCTCTGTGTGACACAAGGACCTGCTCTGTCCATGGAGATATCACAAATCTCTGTTTTCATGCTCCTTCCCCAGTCTGTGGGTTGAGGGTCAGTGGAAGAGCACGGGGAAGCCTGAGATGTGCAGAGGTGGGATGTGAAGGGCTGGGCAGGAGCATGACCTCTCCTTCACCTCCAAGGAGAGCACAGCTGTGGCAGCTGCCCCCATGGATAAGTGCCGTGCCCTGACAGCCTCCTGTTAGTGCTGCAGCAAAGTCACTGGCTTAAAACCAGACGAGCTGCCCTCGCTGCCCACCCCAGAGCCACCACAGGGCTTATCAAACCCTGAGCACCAGCCCTGGGCACAGGGCTCTGGCTGTCCCTCGGAGCAGGGCTCCTTGGGCTCATCACCTCCATCACTGCAGGAGGAACAGAGCCAGGGAAACCCTGGCCAGGGCTGAGCTCTGGGGGCCTGGTGCCTCTGTCCCTGTCCCCAGGTGTGTGACAGCAGCCTGGTGCTGGTGCCCAGCTTGCTGCCAGGGCAGTGCTGGGGCTCAGCTGCCATCCCAGGCCTCTGGTCCTGCTGGGCTGCAGCCACTCGGGCTCGCACGGGCCAGCAGCAAACAGCTGGACTGCTAAGGAAGTCCCAGGTCATCCCTCTGATGTTCTGCTGGCCACAAAGGCATCGGATCGGCCTCTCCAGGGACACCAAAAAGCAGCCGAGCCATTTCAGTGACTATAAGTGGCCTCTGGGAGTGCGTGCACACAGAAGGAAGGCGCAGCTGCACAAGAGCACGGCTCACACACTTTCCAGACCCGTTCTGCCAGTCCAGCCAGGTGGCCGGATCTGCCGGGAATGTCAGCAGGAAGGGAAAAGCAGGAAAGGCAGCGGCGGCAGAGCGGGGCTGTGCCGAGGCCGGGCTGTGCCCGGACAGGTGACAGGGGACAGCATTGTCCTTCCCCGCGGACCGCAAAGTCAGCTCTGAAGCCTTTGAGCGGGTCGGGTCGGGCTGCTGGCGGAGTTTGAGGAGCACACGGAGAGGAAAGCAGAGAGGGCTCGCCCGGCGAGGCCGGGCTGTTTGCGGGCGGTGGCCACGGGGCACGGAGCGCTCCCTGTGCCAGCTGCCGTGCGCTGCCCGTGATGAGCCCGCAGCACACCTTCACTAGCCCGTGAACAGGTCTGATGGGGGCACGGATGTGAGCCAGGAAGACCAGCTCTGGAACAGTTTGCTGTCCTGAAGCAATGCGCTGCACCCAAACACTTCAAAACGCACTCGGCATCCCGAGAAAACATCTCTGCCTGCTCCAGTGCGTCTCCGATTGTTCCCGCAGCTTCGCGGGCTGCCCTCCCCGCAGCAGCCAAGGGAGCAGTCAATCCTGCAGGATCCTTTTCCCCTGCAGCAGCCCAAGCAGAACGGGAGCGCTGGGGGAGCCACCAGCACCAGCAGGGAGAGGTCTCTGAGCCCCTGGACTTGATTTCTCTGACGCAGAGAGAAAACTTAAAAGTCTAAAAGCTCAAATGTGCCCTAGAGTTGTCCTATCCCAGGGTAGGCGTAATGCAGAGCCATGGAAAACCAAAGCCTCAGGCGTTTTACGCTGTCTTCTAATTCAAGGAACTTTGATTTTACTCTTCTACTCAGCAAAACTAATCCTCCTCTCTGTAATTAATATGCCGCTCAAATGGATTCTTAATTACAGATGAATCACAAATCTACACACTCAACTGTTATGCTTTTCAAGTAATAAAACAGATCATTTGTCTTCCTCAGATGAACAGAGCCCAACCAGCACACCATTTCCCCCTTTATGAAGAATTCATTTGCCTTAGAAAGAAAGTCTTTAAAAAAACATTGCAAGGATTTCTTGAATAGGGGATCAAAGCTCCCACACTGCTGGAAACCATTTTTCCCTAAATAAGATGTGAGTAAAGGGGAAAAAAGTAAAAGTTTTTTTGGTAGTGGCTGGGATTACAACACCCTTGGGAGGGACGAGGACGTGGGGTCAAGAAGTGGTGACCAGGTTAGCAACACAGGGAACAGAAGGGGAGCACAAAGGAACAGAAAGTGGAAATGGACAGCTGAATGAGGAAGCATGTTTCTGTGCTGCAAGAGAATGGATGCTACATCAATTCATACTGAGAGCTGAGGGCTGAGGGCCTGTTAATGGATGGGGGACACAGCAGGGGTCAGAGGTCAGCAGGGCGCTCAGCCGGGCTAATTGACTGTTATGTGCATATTAGTGATGATGATGTAGCAGGAGGGCAGGGCGTGGGGGGCACACGTGCAGGAGTCCCACTGTCCTGTCATTCCTGCCCTGCACCCGTGGAACAGATGGACACACACACACAGAAGGTGTTGGCTTGGCTGGATTTCTGCAGGAGCTGCAGGGAGCATTTCTCGGAGCTGGCTGTGCATGTGATGGAATAAATGCACTCACCTGATTTGCTTTTCCATCTCAGGGGATTTTATTTCAGCTGCGTGCCTGGGGCACGGCCCAATGACCTGCCCAGTGGCACATCTCACCTGAGCTGCTCTGCACCACCCCAGAGATCCCTGGAGGGATGGGGCTGTGGCAGGGACAGGAGAGCTGCCTATTCCCCACCCCCCTGTGCCTGCTGCAGTCCCGGGGACTCCCTGCAAGGATAAGCAGTGAAACCAGGAGCCTGGGCTCTCCCCATATCCCTGTGCAGCCCCTGGGCATCCTGCCAGGGACTCCAGGCAGAGTGGGCAGCACTTTCCTCCTCTGTCCTGGCTGTAGCCAGCCCTGGTGTGCAGAAGTGCCATGTTCCTCCACACAGGGCAGGGCAGGGGCTCGAGGAAACAGGAGCTGCTGCTATAAAGGTTGTTGTGCCCCCTCAAGGTGGCTGTGGCTGGGGGATGGATGCCCCCTTAGCCTGGCACAGGTGGATGTTTCCTCCTTGCTGTGATGCAGCTGGAGTGGGAACTCCCTGTGAGGAGGCTCTGTGCTGTCCCTCACGGGTTGGGATCAGTGACAGGGAACACAGCCAGGCATCCTTTGGGGGATCCTCCTTTGGAGCTTTGTGGGGTTTCTGCTGCTGGCACCTGAGGGAGGCCCTTCCCTGCAAGGCTTTAGGTCACCTCGCTCAGAGCAGGAGCAACAGAGTGAGGGGAGCCCCAGGAGCTGCAGAGGGTGGTCAGGGTGGGAATGGGCACGGCCCCGAGGCTGCCAGAGCTCCAGGAGTGTTCAGAGAATGCTCTCAGGGATGCCCAGGGTGGGATTGTTGGGGTGTCTGGGCAGGGCAGGGGTTGGACTGGGTGATCCTGGTGGATCCCAGCTCAGGACGTTCCATGGCCCCTTGCTCCTGGCGCAGCAGAGCCTCGGAAGCAGAGCTCCTCACCCCTGACACAGAGGGATTTCCCAGCTGACCCATGGAGAGAATGTTCCCTGTTTCCTCACTCTTGAATCTGCCAGTAGCATCCCCTTGGTGAGTGATGGATATTGGAGATGATTTATAGTTCTTTGTTACACAAATGCCTTCACATTCTTCCCCATCCTCTCGCAGCAACCATTAGTCACTGCTCCCAGCAGAGAGCAGGAGCCTCAGCCTGGGAACTGCACCAAGGGTGTAGAGCTGAGTCTTTATTCACTCTAAATACACCACTGGGGACACAAGAAAGGAACTGTCACCGCCGTGGTGCTCTGCACCCAGGTCTCTGGGTCTGCCTCCACCCATGTGCTGGGAAGTTAAGGGTCTGGCTGAGAAAAAGTGCTATAAATCAGGCAGAGAAGGGCAGAGGGGAGGATCAGGTTTACCCAATTTTTCATCTCAAAGTTTGTTATTAAAGCAGTGAATGTTACAGGAGGAACAGCCATGTCCTATATGTCTTAGAGCTCTTGGATTTCAGCAGCATAAACCTTTAGCCCTTGAGACTTTTATTACATTAAATAATTTTTGTTGCTGCTAATTAAATTTCTGTTTGTTTTCCTTCATGAACAACCAGGAAAAATCCTCATTGTTTGATCTGATATGGAGTGCTAGATTTACCTGCACTATTGGATCTCACAGTTTATCATAATGAATAAATACATTAATTAAATTAATTCTGATCTTAATCTGGGCAAACTTTCCTGAATTCCCTGAGGAGCTGAGCCAGTTGCCAGGTTCCTCCTGCCACGGCCTCAAGCATTTCTTTCCCCAGGCACACTTGCGAGGCTGGATTGTGTTAGCGTAAATCGAGGATTAAGCAAAGTGGTTGTGCACAGGGCAGCACCACCACCCTCCTGCCTGCTCCCTCCCACGCTCCGGGGCTGCAGCAGCGCTGGACGGGGCCAGGGTGAAGGAATCCTCCCTCGCCACCCCGGCGCTGTCGCGACAGCCGCCCCCCTGTCGCTGCGGCCTAGGCAGGCCTGCCCGCGCCGTTGCCATGGCAACGCCCCAGCGCCCCGCGGGCGGTTGCCATGGTACCCGGCCGCTCCGCCGGAAGTGCTCCCCGTTTCCGGCGGCGGCGCGGGGGCTGCTGGGAGCGCGGCAGCATGGAGACCCACGAGCTGTTCCGGCGCTTGGGTGCCGGGGCTCGCTTTGACGTGCGGCGCTTCGGGCTCGACGCGCGGCGGTTCGGGGTGCGGGCACGCCGAGGGGAGGGCTCGGGGATCGGCCCCTGCGCGGTTCAGGCTCCGGAGCCCCGTCCCCGCCGCCCGCGGCGCTGAGGAGTGGGGCCTGGCCATGGCGGCTCACCCTTCTCCCTGTTCTCCCGCAGGTGGTTAAAGGGAACCGCCGCAGCGTCTCGCTGGAGAGCCTCGACTTCTTCGGGAGCAAGGAGGGAGCCCCTCAGGGATCTGCCGAGGAGGGCTGGGGGCTCGCAGGGGCTGAAGAGGAGGTGAACCAGCAGAAAGATGGAGCAGGGCAAAACGATGGAAAGAGGAAAAGAACGGCAGAAAGCAGTGAAGGGAAAAGGAAAAAGAAAAAGACACAAGGTATCTGTACACACACATGTGTATCCCTGGCAGAATCATCAAAGAATCCCAGGATGGGTTGGGTTGGAAGGGACCCTAAGCCCATCCAGCTCTGGATTCCTTGGCTGGCCTGGCTCAGAGCTGATCTAATAACTGGGCCAAGATTCAGTGCTGAGAGCTGGGGGTGTGGTTGCCACCCTTCTGGAGTCTTCATTACTTTTATTGAGAATGAGAGAAAAATGTTCTGAGATTTTTTTGCCCCCAAATAATGCCTGTCTGTGTTTTACTAAGGGGAATTTCAATTTGTTTGCAACTTCCAGGGGCAGTATCAATGCCAGAGCTGTCAGAAAGCGATGGAATAAAGTGGATGTCCTCTCTGGAAGTGAAATTTGAAGATGCAAAAGACAAAAAACCTACTGCAGAGAAGCTTGAACGCTTGAGGAGAGAAAAGGTGGGACCAGGGAATTCTGGTGCAACAAGAGGTTCCTGGTGTTCTGGGGGTGTCTGATCTAAAACTGAGGTTTGTGTCTGATCTAAAACTGAGGTTTATTTATGGTGACTCCTCATGGGAGGAGGGTGAGTGAGTGTGGGGGGGAAAGAACCAGGAGGTGAATCCACAGGTGGTGAGTTTTGGGGTGTAAAATTAAGAAGAAGGAGTTTTGTTTTGCCTTGTAGATAAATCGCTTCAGGAACCAGCACAGGATCAATGTTCAGGGGACAGATCTCCCTGACCCCATTGCCACCTTCCAGCAGCTGCAGGAGGAGTACAAAGTCCACCCTAAAATCATGGAGAACATCCAGGCTGCAGGATTCCATGTCCCAACACCCATCCAGATGCAGGCAATTCCTGTCATGCTGCACGTGAGTTCCCTGGGATTTCAGGGATTCTGGCAAAATTCGGGGCCGTGGCTGCGTTTGTGGCAGTTTTAAAGCTGGATCAACTTCATCAAAATTGAAAGCTTGGCTTTTATAGTTTTCCTCATCTATGCTTTTCCTAAGGTGCTTTGGGTCAGTTTGCAGCATTGGAATTTATGGGAATGGGATTTTTACTATTTTTTGTTATTTTTCCTACTGAAATAGAAACCCTTGTTTTTTCTTACAGGGTCGGGAGCTTCTGGCTTCAGCTCCTACAGGGTCTGGAAAAACACTGGCATTTTGTATCCCTCTCTTAGCACATCTGAAACAACCCAGGAACAAAGGATTCAGGGCTCTGATCATAGCACCCACCCGAGAACTTGCCAGCCAGGTGTGTGGGTTGAGGGAATCTCACATTGATGTTTTCACTCTGCATCAGCAAAATAGCAGCTTAGTAAATATTTTTTTCCCCTTATTGCCCTCACATATCAGAGAAAGCTAATTTAAATGTTTCTTTCAAGTCTTTTGACTTCTGTGAAGTAGGTACATGCCTATTATCTGAGTCTAATCTAAATGATTAGATTAGAGGCTCGAGATTCTTTGATCATATTTTAAACTGCCCAATGCTCAGGTGCTCTTAAAACCTCCTTTCCTACTTGAGATTGCTAGGAGAGATTTATCTGTTTGTCCCAAACTTGAAATTTCAAGGAATAACTTTGTAACAAAGCCGTGTCACTAAAATGAAATAAAAATGACACCTTTGGGCAGTTTTTATTCATGTGAAAGAGGGAGCCACGTATGGTAGTGATGTGAGTAATGCCTTTTAGAGAGCTGCATTTTATTATGCTAAGGAAACCAGAGAGCTTTCTTTTAACACTGAAATCAGGGTGAGGTTTGAAGCTCTAGCTTCAGGATGAGGTTGCCCAGAGCAGCTGTGGCTGCCCCTGGATCCCTGGAAATGTCCAGGCCAGGCTGGACAGGGCTTGGAGCAGCCTGGGACAGTGGAAGGTGTCCCTGCCATGGTAGGGGGAACTGGATGAGCTTTAATGTCCCTTCCAACCCAAACCATTCCATGAGTCCATGACTGCCAGCAGGTTTTTTTTTTTTGTTAGAAAAGCTCATCAGCTCAGTTTGAAAACCCAATCTCTGCTGCCTTTTCAGACCCACAGGGAGCTGGTGAAGCTGGCAGAGGGCACAGGCTTCAGAATCCACATGATCCACAAGGCAGCTGAGGCAGCCAAGAAGTTTGGGCCCAAGTCTTCCAAGAAATTTGGTAACTGTTCTAACATCTGAAGTGCTTATAAAAAATCAAAAAAGTGTCACTGACCTTTCTCTTTGGGCTGTGTGGTTTTAAAGAGGTGGTTAAAAAGTGGCAGGCAAGAAATGGGAAGTGAGCCTGGCATGGACTGCTGAACTGTACCTCTGGCAGATTGGGTTGGAACTGGTGGTTCTCAGGGCTCTGTTCGTTGGGTTTATTTTGTGTCTTTTTTTGACATTTTACTTCTTTCTTTTAATAGACATACTGGTTACTACTCCCAACAGACTCATCTATTTGCTGAAAGAAGATCCTCCAGCAATAGACTTGAGCAGGTATGAGAGTCTGTTTCCAATGTGCTTTGCCACTCAAAAGTGGCACTCCTGAAAACCAAACCTCCCTGTTCCTAGTGTGGAGTGGCTGGTGGTGGATGAGTCAGACAAGCTGTTTGAGGATGGGAAGTCAGGATTCAGGGACCAGCTGGCTTCCATCTTCCTGGCATGCACCTCCCACCTGGTCAGGAGGGCCCTGTTCAGTGCTACCTTTGCCCATGATGTGGAGGAGTGGTGTAAGCTCAACCTGGACAACGTTGTGCTGGTGTCTGTTGGAGCAAGGTAGGTGTTTTCTGCTTCTTTTTTTTTTTTTTTTTTTTTTTATTATTTTCTTGGGAAATTTTTTTTTTTAATAATTTCCTGGGAAATTGTTTTCTTTGCGTCATCAGCCTGCTTGGTTTTGTGGCTGTTGTTAGTCAGCACTGCAGGTTGTTTGTCTCCAGAGAAAATTGTGTAGGCATGTAGGTGTTTCTCTTGTGTTGAATAAAGTGTTCTTTTCCTTTGCCAATTACTTTATCATCAAATAAACATCAGTCTTAGGAGTGTGCACTGGTGAAATAGGTTTTGTTGTGTAGTATTTCTCATCCACCAGGTAATATTTTAATGGGTGTTATATATATTACATATATTTATTAAGATATAAGTTTTTGTTAATGTATATAAAAAACACTGAAGTGTTTCTGTTGGATTTCTGGTTTCAGAAACTCTGCAGCAGACACAGTGGAACAAGAGCTGCTGTTTGTTGGATCTGAGACAGGAAAACTAACAGCAATGAGAGAGCTTGTTAAAAAGGTATTTTGGAGAGACTGAGCATGTTGTTCTTCCTGTTCAACTGAGCTGTGTTCTGTCAGAGACTCCCAATTTCCCAGGTCAAACACTTCTCTGTGACACTTGTTAAACCATTGCTCAAATCTGCTGTGTCTCAGTTTCTGCAAGGAAAAGGACTTTGGAACCTGAGATAAACTTACTCTTTTGCAGGGTTTTGCTCCTCCAGTCCTTGTTTTTGTACAGTCTATTGAGAGGGCTAAAGAGCTTTTCCATGAACTTATTTATGAAGGCATCAATGTGGATGTCATCCATGCAGACAAGACACAGCAACAGGTAGGAGGATTTTATTTCTTTTCAAGAAATGCTTTAGAAGGAAAGTTATAAGCAAGAGTGTTGGAATGTAAATCCTGGTAACTGTGGCAGCAGATGCCTGCAGGCTTTTGTTCAGAGCTTTAGTTTTATTCCTTAACATCATGACAACTTTAAGGAAACAAGTTCACCTCCTTTCTCAATTTGCTATTTGGACTGTTTCCAAATATCTTTGCTGTTCTTTTCCTAGAGAGACAAAGTAGTGCAGAGTTTCAGAGCTGGGAAGATCTGGGTGCTCATCTGCTCAGCATTACTGGCTCGAGGGATGGACTTCAAAGGTGTGAATATGGTCATCAATTATGATTTACCAACGAGTGCAGTGGAATACATCCACAGGATAGGTGAGGCATGGCTCACAAATCAGCTCCTTTTTCCCATTTCTGAGTTCTTTAATGGAGATGCACTCTGTGAACCTTATTTAGATGTTTCAGACATAGCTGTGCTTTCATTCACTGGGAACAATGTTTGGGGATTGGCTGCTTGGTATATCCTTAGTCTGTGAACATAGGAGGCTGGGGCTGTGAGGAGGAATAATGGAGATGTCTAAAGTAAATGGAGATGTCTAAAGTAAAATCTCTACTCTGCAAAATGTGTGCTTGGCAGGTCGTACTGGCAGAGCAGGACACAGAGGAAAGGCAGTCACTTTCTTTACAGAAGATGATAAACCTTTATTAAGGAGGTAATATGTCTTTATTAATAATGTCTTTATTTCTTGCTTTAAAATAAGAACCACCACAAAACAAAAGGCCAACAACAAACCAGCCAGTTTGTTTGGTTTGCTGTTTTCCACAAAAAATATTTATCATTTGTCCAAGCACTGGAGTTGATCTCTTCCCTCCTCTCCTTTCCAGTATTGCCAACGTTATCCAGCGAGCTGGCTGTCCTGTGCCAGAATACATAAAGCATTTGCCCAAACTACAGAGGTATGTTCATTTCAGCAGTTAACCAATCTTCTAATCAGTGCTTTTTAATAACTTATGGTATTTTCTAGAACTAGAAACCCTAGTAATTTCATCTTTCTTCACTAAATGTTGTTCTCAGCAAACAAAAGAAGAAATTCATTAAGAAACCCTTGACAAGAGAAACCATTTGTACCACCCCAAAGTGCTTCTTGAAAAAAGGCAAAAGAAAAATGTAAGTAGGTTTTGCTGAAGGGGAGGTAAGAGATGCTGTTTATCCAGAAACAGCCCAGAAAATTTAACCAAAGTAACAGATAACTTGTTTGGATGAACCACCCAGTCATAATGATTTTAGTGATGAAGTTTTAGTGTCAGTATCTGCCTGCTGGAGCTTGGATTAATGACAACATTTTGCCTTGTGTGGTGCCACATGTCAGGTGACAGCAGCCTGAGTTTAAACCACTGGCTATGTTCAGGTGTCTTGATCTCCAATGTGTTTCTTGTAGGAAAACTACAAAGGAGAATACTGAGGGAAAGAAGAAAGGTAAAGAAGACAAAAAGGGCAGTAAATTACAGACTGTTTCAGAAAGCTGAATTCAGACTGGTGAGCTGGGGCTGACACCTCTGTCTGTGCTGGAACAGAAGAATGAAGATGGAAGCGATGATGATGATGAAGGAAGAAGAACATTTCTCATGTTCCCTTTGGGGTGAGGGTGGAGTTTACATGCTAGAAAGTCTCTACTGCAGTGCCAGGAGAGAATTCCTGGATGCTTCTTATAGAAGCTGGAGCATGTGCTCATGCAGTGAATGCCGTGTATTTCTGACAAGAGTTCAAAACCAGCATCAGTCTGTGTTACTTTCACATAGTTTTGTATTACTCCTTGAAAATATTGTTTGTGGTCAAATCGCCCCTCATACATTTTTTAGACACTTCCAGGAGATTCAGAGACAAAAACCACACTGTTTACTGTCAGGTTTGCTAAATGCAGGTATCAGAGACTTCGCTGGACACTTCAAAAAAAGCCAGAACAAACCCACTTGTATGTGAAAGTAAAGCCTTGCTCTTCCTGCTGTTTTTCTTCTATAAAATTATTTTGAAATGACTAATACTATACACGTCCAGTAATTTTGTGCTGTTTTATAATTGAGCCTGATACCAGAATAAACAAGATCATAAGATGCTATTTCAGAGACCTGTGTGACTGTGCAGCCTTCAGTGGAACAAGTCTGCAGGCAAAAAATGCCCAGCTCTGTGTGTTTTCCCTGTCTTAATCTGCCCAGTGTGTTCTCAGCCCACCCTGCTCTTGTCATCAGAATTCCAGTCAGGCAGGAATGCCTTCTTTGCAACTACAATCCTTTAAGGAAGAATTTCTGGACAGGATTGTCTTGGTTTAATCTAGTTTGGATGGGGCAGCCACAGCAACCTGTGCCAGGGCCTCAGCACCCTCACAAGGAGGAATTTCTTCCCAATATCCCATCTAACCCTCCCTCTGTCGCTGTGAATCCATTGTCCCTTGTCCTGTCACTTCAGGCTCTTGTCACATGTCCCCAGGTGACTCCTGGGGGTGGTCGGGCTGCATTTCTTTTCCTTTTTACTGAAAATCAGTGGTTTGGATGCTGGAAACCGGCGTTCCCGGGGGGAAGCCGGGGCCACTCATCCCTACCCAGGCCGTGCCCGGGTAACCGCGGGGTTGTGGAGCCGAGGAATCGAGGGGATGTGGGGCTGAGGAACCGACCAAAGAATCGAGGGGATGTGGGGCTGTGGCTCAGTGGGGCTGTGGAATCGAGGAATGGAGTTGGGCTGTGGGGATGTGGGGCTGAGGAACCGACCAAAGAATCGAGGGGATGTGGGGCTGTGGCTCAGTGGGGCTGTGGAATCGAGGAATGGAGTTGGGCTGTGGGGATGTGGGGCTGAGGAACCGACCAAAGAATCGAGGGGATGTGGGGCTGTGGCTCAGTGGGGCTGTGGAATCGAGGAATGGAGTTGGGCTGTGGGGATGTGGGGCTGAGGAACCGACCAAAGAATCGAGGGGATGTGGGGCTGTGGCTCAGTGGGGCTGTGGAATCGAGGAATGGAGTTGGGCTGTGGGGATGTGGGGCTGAGGAACCGACCAAAGAATCGAGGGGATGTGGGGCTGTGGCTCAGTGGGGCTGTGGAATCGAGGAATGGAGTTGGGCTGTGGGGATGTGGGGCTGAGGAACCGACCAAAGAATCGAGGGGATGTGGGGCTGTGGCTCAGTGGGGCTGTGGAATCGAGGAATGGAGTTGGGCTGTGGGGATGTGGGGCTGAGGAACCGACCAAAGAATCGAGGGGATGTGGGGCTGTGGCTCAGTGGGGCTGTGGAATCGAGGAATGGAGTTGGGCTGTGGGGATGTGGGGCTGAGGAACCGACCAAAGAATCGAGGGGATGTGGGGCTGTGGCTCAGTGGGGCTGTGGAATCGAGGAATGGAGTTGGGCTGTGGGGATGTGGGGCTGAGGAACCGACCAAAGAATCGAGGGGATGTGGGGCTGTGGCTCAGTGGGGCTGTGGAATCGAGGAATGGAGTTGGGCTGTGGGGATGTGGGGCTGAGGAACCGACCAAAGAATCGAGGGGATGTGGGGCTGTGGCTCAGTGGGGCTGTGGAATCGAGGAATGGAGTTGGGCTGTGGGGATGTGGGGCTGAGGAACCGACCAAAGAATCGAGGGGATGTGGGGCTGTGGCTCAGTGGGGCTGTGGAATCGAGGAATGGAGTTGGGCTGTGGGGCTGTGGAACCGAGGGGCTCTGTGGGTGTGGAAGCGAGGAGCCGCGGGATCGTGGGGCTGTGGAACCGAGGGCACGTAGGGCTGTGGCTCTGTGAGGCTGTGCGTCTCTGAGGCTGCGGAACGGAGGAATCGAGGAGCTGTGGCTCTGTGTGGCTGCGAAACGGAGGAGCTGTGGGGCCGTGGAACGGAGCAACCGAGGGGCCGTGGCTCTGTGGGGCCGTGGAACGGAGGAACCGAGGAGTCGTGGCTCTGTGGGGCCGAGGAACCGAGGGGCCGTGGCTCTGTGGGGCCGTGGAACGGAGGAACCGAG
>VXAX01003039.1:61713-95099 GCA_013399835.1 Leptocoma aspasia | reverse complement strand
GTGCGTGGGGTCTCAGGTGTGGTACATGGGGTCCTGGGTGCGGTGTGGGGGTCGCAGGTGAGGTACGTGGGGTCTCAGGTGAGGTACGTGGGGTCTTGGGTGGGAGTCCCAGGTGGGGTTGGTGGGTTGTCAAGTGAGCTCTGTGGGGTCTTGTGTAGGGTGTGTGGGTCTCAGGTGCAGTACCTGTGATCCTGGATGGAACATCAGGGTCCCAGGCAGGGTGTGGTGGGGTCCTGGGTGGGGTGGGGAGGTTCCAGGTGTGTTGTTGGGGATGCAGCCACGCTAGCTCTGGGTTTTGCTGAGTTTTATTCACATTTTTGGGCTCCCAGCTGGTCTCCCTTGGTGTGTCCAGGCTTGGGCAGTTGTGCCCCACTTGCCATCAGGCTCTGCAGCTGCAATCTCAGAAATTGGGGTGGGCAGGATCTGGTTGTGCCAGCCCCGCTCGGGTGCCGCCGGTGTCGGCAGCAGTAAATAAATGTTCCTGTCACTCCGGGCGGGTCTGTCTGTGGCCTCCTGGGACCCAGCCTCCCTGGGGACTTCCCTTTTCCCCTCCTTCTCACAAAGGGCACCTTGGCCACAGGGAGGACTGAGGAATCCTGTCAGGAGAAGGAACCAGCGTTGAAAGAGATGTTGTTGTGTTTCTGGAAAGATTGGAAAACTGGATTTCACCACCTTTGAAGAATCTAGTAATGTTTTTTTCAATGTAGGCTCTTCTCTGCTATTTATCTCTTGTCCTACTTCTAGGGAGGCTGAGGAAATTTTGCATTTGACAATTAAGTTTATTGAGTTGTCTTAGTTATCTGAAGCCCACAGTTTGTCAGTGTTATTTGGATTGCTATCCATGAAATAAAGGTTCTGAAAAATAAAAGGATTTACAAATCACCATTTCCCACTGCTAGTATTTTGGTTTCTTTGAGGACAAAGTCTGGAGGTAGAGGAAAAGTTCTGTTCTGTGTCTGTGTGGGTTCTTTGCCTGATTTCACTTCAATTTTTGTGCATTTCTGCCATTCAAAAATACTCTGACAGTCTGTTGCATCAATAGAGTTGTACTGCTTGGGAATTAAGGGGTTTAAAAGCCCACTTGTAGATGGGAAAATGTTCTGTGTGGTTTGGATCTGTTACAGTGAAGTTTCAATTCAGAAAAGGAGTTGCTTCTCCCCACGCTCCTGCATTTTGGCTGAAGCTGTTGCTTGGTTGGTTTGGAGCTTCTTGGTGGTTTGTTTTTTTTTTTTAAGCTCCATATTTTAAAATACTAATTTAGTAGGAATTTACAGATTTATGGTAGTGCTTTAAGAGGCCTGTTGCAGGGTGATCACTTTGTTCCGTTCTCTTTATTGTATTTGTGCAGCCCAAGTGGCTCTCACACAGGACCGTCCCTTCGCTGGCTCCCTCAGCCACGAGAACCAGCTGCTTTCACTGATTGCTCTGGGCAATTTTGCATCTCCAAAAAAGCAGTTCAGCAATGGATTCCCACTGGGGGAATGGTTTGTGGCCGTGCCAGTGTGGCTGGTGCTGGCAGTTGCACACTGAATCCTGGAGTGACTCCGTGGTGAATCTGCCAGAGCTTGCTTTGCTGCTTTGGACTAGCTCCTCTTCCAGTACCCTCTAATTAGCTGAGGGTTTTTTTTTTGTTGATTGTTTCTTTTTCTTTTTTTCAGCAGAGACTTATAAATAAACCAGGAGCTCTGTAGAAAGGGATAAATATTTAATAGTTTGGCCTTTACTTGATTCCAACAAGCAGTGGTACCTCCCGATGCTTGTTCAGTTTACATTACATTTGCTGGTTTGGAGAATTCTTGTTGACCATGTTCCCCAACAAGAAGGGAAGCATGAAGCTTAGAACACTTCTACATGCTTAGGAGCTCTTCTGAAATTACATTTAATATTTCATCATTTTGTCTATTTGTTTTCATGTTGCTGTTGTATGCCAAGGAATGGATTAAAATGACTGAATTGAGTTAAATGGACCTTGGCTGTGGTGAGAACCAAGCCCTGCACATGTTTGGGGCTGAGGTGTGTGAGTCTGCAGAGTTCTTCAGAGGGAGAACCCCAGGTGCTGGGGGTGGAGGATGGCAAGACTGGAGCATTGGGAAGCACAGGTGTGTGATAGTTGTGGAAGGAGAAATCAGCACACAGTGGTCAGGGCTGAAGAAGCTTCAGGATGATGAAGATCCTGATTAGAGGATGAAGTGAAGAGCAAGTGAGTTGTCTTGGTGACCGTGTGACCTGCTGCCTTTACAGTGGGGAGGTGCAATTTGCTCCTGGATAAATGCATAATTTAAATTCCTTATTTTATCTTAGTGCTCATGTTACACAGCTCTTCTATATTTATAAACCAGGTTGGCTTTCAGGACTTTCCTGATGCCTGAAATCAGCCACTTCTGATGGCATTTTCTCTTGGACTCCTAGGCAGTTTCTTTTACATCCACCCTTGGAATTGAGCATTGAATATCTATAAGTGTGTTTCTCTTCCACAGCACTTTGATGTAATAACTGCCTGGGACACTGAGTGAGGTTCTTGTTTGGGAAATTGCTGCTGACGTGGGTTTCTGCAAGTTGCTTGCAGATGAGAATTTTAAACTAGGTCCTTTTTTGCTGTTTGGCAGCTGTTTTGAGAGTGAGGGCTAGCAATTTCCATTAGGATTTTAGTTGAAATTTTAATGGTTCTTCCTCTAGGTACACTTGACCCTCGATATGTGAATGAATGTTTTCCCCAAGGTGCTATTTTTGTTCTAATTAGATAACTGAGAAAATAGAAACTCCATTACTTTATGATACTTAATGTCTCTAAAGGGGGCAAAAAGTGATGGGGTTTTATGGATAGTTTATTTTTCTTCAGAAAAGCTGTTCCTAAGCAGCTGAGACGTGTTCTCTGATGCAGTTAATGGTCCTGCTGAGTCAGATACCTCCAAGAGGAGATGTTTATTCATTCTGTGCTTAGCCTACACAAGAAACTGACCTGTTCCCAAGCTGTGTGGGTGCTGAAAGTCTTTTGTGGGTGATGTGGATGAGTCAAAGCCGTGTCAGGGCTGCTGGGAGGATCAGATCTGTGTTTGCTGGCTCTGCAGCCTGTGCCAGCGCTGCCGGGGTGCTCTGGGGGATCCCCCTGAGGGATAGATGACATTTTTCCACAGCTGTGGTGGAGTTGGGTTCTGTGGGACCTGCAGGAGCAGCTGCAAGGGCTGACCAGAAGGTGGGAGGCTCCTGGTGATGGTGCTGACCTGGAAGTCGAGGTGGATTTTCAGTTGTGGACATTTGCACTGACGTGACAGAATTTCACATACTCTTGTTTTCCTCCTGCAGCTTCATGTTTCCTGTTGCAGGGGGTTTAGGCCCCCCTCAAGGTATGTATCAACTCCACATTTTGAGCACGAAGTTCTTGGCTTTGTTTAGATAAATTAGGCCTAAACCAGCTCTGCATTGATGTTCAGAGGTGTGATTATTAATTGAGCTCCATAGCTGGTTTTTGCCCTTGAATTCAGCTCTGCTCAAATGACCCTCACCCCTGTGTTGGGAAAACCTCCTGTGTGTTGTTGAAGCAGTGTCACCAGAATCTGGATTAAAGGTCCAGGAAAACTACATCTCCCTTTTTAACCCGAGTTTGCCTTTTAGATTCTGGTGTTATTTTGAGTGTGGTATTTCACCTCTCTCTGCTTCATCTCCCAGCTGTGTATACCCATACTGTGTGGGTGTTGCAAGACCTGGTAAATATTTACAAAGCACATCAAGACCCCAGGACAAGAGTCACAACCTGTGTGGAAAGTATTAATACCATAGGAGAGCCTCAGCCTTAAATTGCCTTTGTTCTCATTCCTGATGCATTGCTGTTTGTTTAATTAGGGGAAAATACGCAGAGAACATACGGGGAAAATTGAGAGTTTTTTATTAAAATCTCGGGGGCTGATTCATGGATTATTCCTGCCTGTGTCATGCCCTCCTGGAGTGCTTTTGCATAATTATCTCATGGTGTGCTGCTAACAAGTGCATGTTAGTGTTTGTCTCCCAAGACAGCAAAATGTGAGACAGGAACATACTGAAACAAACCACACTTGCTTTATTCAGTGAATTGATACCAGCTTGATTTGTCCAATTTTGTTTAGCTTTTTACTGACAAGTATTGCAAGTTTAGCTTTTACTGACAAGTATTGTTACCATTCTAACATGTGTAGTGGGCTAATTAACCTAAAGTGTGCTAATTAACCTGCAGACAAGTTACCCAGCCAGGTCAGAGTGTGAAGTTGCTTTGTGAAAGGTTGACTTTATTTCCCAAGATTTATTTTCAGAAGCTGTTGGTTTCAAGAGAAATGGGAATTACCAGCACCAGTCACCCTGGTTAATTAAATCTTTTTAATTGGAAATGACCCTTCCAAAAATCATATGGGAAGAAACCCACAGAGAATCTTTAGGATGGTGGATAATTCATGAGCTTAGTTACTGAAAAGCCCTGTAACATTTTTCCCTGTAGACTGACCAGTGTCTAAACTAAGGAGATTCTGTGGCTGCCTGCAGTGCAGCAAATTTTATTATTTTTGTTTTTAAACAGTCCAGCACAACTCAGAACTTTTTACTTTCCTTTGCTGGTTTAATAAACAAAAAAGAAAAATTAAATGGGGGAGGCACGGTTAGGTAAGTGGGGGGAGAAAAGGGCTTTTAACATGTAACTGGGCACTTAGCTTGTTTAATGTTTCATTGCAGGGATGATTCCTATGCAACAGCAAGGGTTTCCAATGGTTCCTGTCATGCAGACCAATATGCCAGGGATGATGGGAATGAATTATGGCTCTCAGATGCCTCCTGGACCCATGACCATGCAGGTGTGTGGCAATGGAACGTGGGCTGAAACTGCAGAACCCCAGACTGGTTTGGGTTGAAAGGGACATTGAAGATCATCCAGTTCCACCCCCCTGCCATGGGCAGGAACACCTTTCACCATCCCAGGTTGCTCCAAGCTCCATCCAGCCTGGCCCTGGATGGACGCTTCCAGGGGTGGGGAGTCCACAGCCTCTCTGGGCACCCTGTGCTAGGGCCTCACACCTTTACAGGGAAGAATTTCTCTAATATCCAATCTAAGCCTGCCCTCCTTCAGGTTAAGGCCATTCCCTCTATTTTACCACTATAATTTTTCTTTCTCCTTTAAGTAACTCTGTCTTTAGTGCTGCTGTTGCTAATTGAGGAATAAGAATGAAATATGAGCAGCTAATATTATGTTTTGTCGCTTTTAATCTATTGTTTTCTATTTAGCACTGTATGTGCTTATGTACAAAATTGCACTTTGCTGAAATTTAATGTTTTTGCATGACTTTCTAACCAAATTGCTGTGTCACAAATGGAATTTATTGTTTTGCCATCTCCTTACACTCCCTTCCCTCCCCCACTTGGAATTCATTATGTTATTTTGGTGAAATTTATAGTAGGAAGATGTTTTTATGAGAGCTGGTCTAAAAATAATAAACAACTTTTGTTCTCTTCCTACGTGTTCTGAGACCAAATGCAAAATGAATGGTAAGAAAAGTAAATTATTTTCTGCCTCCTTCTATATTAGGCAGCTCTAAAGGTCCCAGAATATATTCCTCAGCAAATGCTTCTGTTACAGTTCATTCAGACAAGGTTCCTCTTGGCTGTTGTCATATATTGTTGGTTCCCTGGATATGTCTGGGAAATGCCTAGACCACGTTTGCCAGCATCTGTGCTTGGTAGGAGGGAATATAAAATTATGAAATCACTTAGAATAGGAACCAAAAATCCCAAGAACACCCGTACTGAGGTGTAGGATGGCTGTAGCCTTCCTGCTCTTGGGGCAGGCTGGCTTGGAAGAGCTGATTTTTGACAATTTTCCCAAAAGCTGTGAGGCTGAGTGGTTGTGGAGAGGAAGAGTGCCATCTACTGAGGGCACTGCTCCTCCAACACTCCCTAGCGCCGGATAATATTTTACTATTATATATTACATTGTATAACGCCGGGCTCGATTTTACTGGCACTGCTGATGACTTGGCTTTTTCTACGGACAAAAAACCCCACAGTGGAGTTGAAAACAAATGCCCTGGAGCTGTGTGCTGTGTTTGGTTGCAGGGTGGCATGGCCCTGGGGCCGATGCCAGCAGCTGGAATGCCCTACATGGGACAGGCCTCTTTCCTGGGAATGCGCCCGGCCGCCCCGCAGTACACCCCCGACATGCAGAAGCAGTTTGCAGAGGAGCAGCAGTAAGTGACGCTTCACTGACTCCTGGGGAATCCTTCTGTGAGGGGGAGATGGGGTTTCTCTGGAGCAGCAGCACTTAGGGCTGTGGAATATTGCCGGATATTCCATTGCCCCTGAAGTTTGTGGTGCTTGTCCTGGTCTGAGGAGAAGCAGGAGTGTGTGCACCAAAACATCTGAATTTGAGATGGTAGAAATGGAGAAATCAAGCACAAACTTGCTGTGAAAAATCTCATAAAAATTATTTATAGATATATTTTATTTTTTTCATCATTTTCCTTCAGGAAGAGGTTTGAGCACCAGCAGAAGTTCTTAGAGGAAGAAAGAAAACGGCGGCAGTTTGAAGAGCAGAAACAAAAGCTGAGACTCCTGAGCAGTGTGAAACCCAAGGTATGGCCTGATAATGAGTGGGGTGTTTCTTTCTTCAGGTTTTTTTTTTAATAGCTTTTAATGGGAGGGTCTCTTTCAACAAGCAAATCATGGAAGAATTGCATGAGATGCCAGACTATGGCTTGAAAAACCTCTGGAAGAGTCAGTCCTTTACACACTCTGCCAGCAGCAGGCATTGCTAATTCTGGTACTCAAGAACTGTGGGTATTGGAAGAAAACTGAGCTGTTCTGTCAATTTTTAAAAATGTTTTCTGTGCTGTTTCAGACAGGTGAAAAAAGCAGAGATGATGCTTTGGAAGCTATTAAAGGGAACTTAGATGGCTTTTCTAGAGATGCTAAAATGCACCCAACACCAGCAACACATCCAAAAAAGCCAGGTTTGTAATTTTCCTCATTTTCCACCTGAAAATAAAACTCCAACATTTGAAGTCCTCAGCAGGGGGAACTAATTCCAACAAGTATTTTTATTTGATGGTACAAAATGAATGGATTAACAGTTTTGTAAAATCAAATGTCATTCTGGCAACTGTTTGCTTGGTCAGGGTATGAGGGTGAAATATTAGATATCAGCCTTTATTAAAAGACTTGAAATCTTTAACAGAAAGCCTCATGTGCTGTGCTAAATGTGAAACATCAAGGAAATTGAGAAAGCGTTTGTTCTTTTTATTTCTCTAATTAATTAATGTTTTGCAGAGTGCTTTTGAAGATGAGAAGTGCTATTTAAGTGCTAAGAATGATCAAAACCATGTATAAAGGCTTGAGTGGAGTGTCACAGCTGGCTGATGTGTCGTTGGGCATGGTCAAACCAAGCCTCTGTGTTCTCAGTAATTGTGCTGGCAACAATTGCCACTTAAGATTTCTTATGGTCTGTAGTGTAGTCTTTTCAGTGTCTAGCCTGAAACAAAGCTTATCTAGGCGAGCTTTTTCCTGTATAAAATTTGTGTCTCTGCTGTGGATTCACTCCTTGGTAAGTTTGCAGTTACAGGTGGTCTCTGACAACTTCCCTCTGTCTGTAGATTTGCCTGTCCTTCACCAGTTCTGTTAAAATGGGTAACACTGGAAGGGGTCAAGCAGAAAATTGTCTACATGAGCAGATATTTATTCTGTACCTTATGATATATTGCTGAGTGTCTGTGGATAAAACATTCCTTTGAGGGAGAATGTGCCCGTGACAGACCCCATTATGTCCAGTTTGAAACATTACCTCTGAATTTGGTTTGACCCTGTCTGCTTAAAACAGACAGAATACTTTCATAGCCAGTGTTAAGAACCAAGTTTCAGTGTTTACATCCCAAAAACCTGGTGCGAAGATGCGTGGTTGGAAGTGGCTGCTCAGTTTTACCTTGTGTTTGCCACGCTGACAATGACACCCCTCACATGTCACCACACACACTCCACGCTGCTCCTCCTCCCCCATTTGCTGTGTATTCCCAGTGTTTGCCACTTTTCCCACATTCCCACCCGTGGCCCTTATTCCTCATCACTTTGCCTTGTGTGTTCATTCCATTTGCAGATCATCCCACACCATCCCATTGTGCTGTATCTGTTTCCCATTCTGCTTTTCTCGATGATGAAGAATTTAGTGACTTTATGCAAGGGCCTGTTGAAACCCCCAAACTGGTGCCTCAGTCCACCTCTCAGCCTTTCCATCCTGCCACTGAGGCTGGGCAGCTGCTTTCAGAGAGGGCTGTGCTCCAACCTGTCCCTCCAGCCCAGGCTCCAGTGTTGTCCACCCTGCATGGTACAACTGGGCAGGTTCCTTATTTTCCTACCTCTCCATCTCCATCCAATACCCATAAAACAGGTAACTCTAAAGTATCTTCTTTTACATGTCACCCTCTGAGCTACACGGAGTCTTTACTTAATTTGTTGGGTTTTTTTTTTTTCAGTCTGGCTGGAAAAAATAATTTAGGCAATTAAGCAGAAATCTGCTGATCCATGGGAAAAGATGATTTAAGTCCCCTTCTCCCTTCCCTTAGAACTGCCTGTAAAAGCAAATCATGTGTGGATCCAAATACTGCTAAATATACGCATGCCTGATCTTAGGTGAATTAAATCTTGTGTTTTAGCATCATCCTAAGTCTGTGGGGTAGAAAAAGACACAGTTGAGATGGTGGTGTATGAAATAATGATTATGCTGCTGTGGAGCACTTGTGTGCTTCCTCCCTTGGAGGCTGAAGGGATGTTGGTGAGATGAACATGAAGAATTTTGGAGATGTAAGTAGATACCGGGCACTTCTGCTCCTGATGCCTGGATGATTAGGGAACAATAATCCTAATACAGGAAATAGTTTTTGCTTGTTGAATTTGTTGTGTTTGTGGTAAGTAAAGGGCAGAACCAGGCTCTGAAAGTGTCCAGAGAGGGTGGTGCCGTTGGTCTGAGCTGGGGCTGACCATCTCTAACTCATCCCTGGTACCAAAAGTACTTTTCCTTTGAGAAGTGTGGAAGTGCAGTCTGGGCAGTTCATAACAAAGTATAAATAATTCCTCCTGCTGTTTATTCAGGCTCTTCCTTGGAGGAGAAAGCCTTAGCTAATGGCTCAGATGAATCTGAACAAGAGCAAACCAAACTTAAAACGTCCGAAGTTGGGCACAAAGCCTCGGCTGCAAGCCAAGCCCATCCCAGTCTCACCAGCAGTGACTGGGATGTTGTAGGTGGACATGAAAGTGGTCCCACTGCTGCTGCAGAGGTGCACAAGGCCTCAGAACAAAACAGAGCAGTTGAAGAGTGTGGTGAGCAATCAAAACATTTGACAGAATTTCAGTCTAATGAGATGCTGCTTGGTGCTAACGCTCTGTTCACTAATTCCAAGGCCAACCCTGCATAATTTTGCTCTGAATGCCTGCTTGAATAATATGTCAGTGCCTCCTGCTCCTTGCTCAAAGTGTAACTGCCATGATTTTGCTCTGAACTTTCTCCATGTGAGTTTATTGTTGTAATCACCTTCAACATGTTTGTTTAATCAGGTTTGGTGTTTTAAAATATTCCTTTCTTGGGGAAAAAGGAGTTGTGCTGTCTAAAGATATTTTTTAAAAACTATTTAGGGAAACATACCACTAAAGATGGTCAATGTCATGGTGGGTTTTAATCTTTTAACCTTGAGGGGATAAAATCTTGCCAGGTTAAAACTCTTAGGTAGTTAATACTTGTTTCTCAAGTATTTGCTGCTCACACACATTATGTCTAAAACTACCTGTGCTTTAGGGATGAATATTCAAAAGATGGTCTAGAGGAAAACTTTAAACAAGGTTTTGTTCCAGTTTGGATTTTGTTAAAACTGTTGACTGAGTATGGAAGGGGAGTTAAAACTGAAGAGTAACGAGATCTGAGGAAGTGGCAAATTTATTTTCCTGAGTTGGTGAAATTGCTTATATTAGAATGTGCTTGGAGTTGTGTGATGATTAGAAATTAGACTGCAGTCAGGAAGGAATCCGTGTGGAAGATAAGGAGGTGCAAGGGTACTGGGAAAGACAATGAAATCTGAAATGATGCTGATTTTGGTCAGAGCTCCATCCAAGATGAGCATAAAATCTGCTGAGGGAGACTGAGGGGAAGAGTCCACATAGTGGAGAAGGAAATAACCGATTTTCAGGGAGGGAAGTGAGGCAGATCATGTTACAAAAGCCTGTAGTAGTGAAGGTGGCTGTGGTGTCCCTGGAGCTGAAGACTGGGAGCAGTGGATACAGGTTTGTGGACGTGGGACAGGATCTTGCTGAGGTTCAGTCACTGGGCTGTTTGTGGATTTCCCAGGGGAGGATGTTCTGGGGGAACACTGTGGGGTTTATGGTAGGTATGGATTGATTTATTCCACAAATAGCCCTAATAGCAGGGAGCTGATGGGAAGCTGAATTTGTTATGACACACAGCTGCTGTGAAACTTGAAGACAGTGAGACTTTAGGTTCTGTACATCTGGACGTTAAGAGGGAGGCATGTGAGGAGCTCCTTATTTCATTACATATATAACTGTAATCTATTACTGCCAAATCATTCTAGTTATTATTTCATATTCCTGCAGTGTCTGTTTTTCCTCTGAGCACAGTGATTCCTATCTGAAATCTTTGCCTGAAATGCTGAATGATGCTGACCAGCTGTGGTGTAGCCTCTTAAGATCATTGTACTCTGTATCCTAATACAACTGTTTCTCTTACTGAATGGAATACCTTTAGGAGTTGGAGTGTTCCATCCCCAGGACCCCATCCAGCAAATTATGCCTCCCTGGATTTACAACGACAGCTTGGTCCCAGGTAAACAACCAGTGGGCATTTGGCCATGTGGGCAGTGTGAGGTGTGAATGTACCTGTGCTTGCGTGGCCACTTATTGATCAGAGCCTTATTCCCTCATCAGAGGAATCCTGGATCTTTGATATGTTACATATTTATGGTGTCTTATCTGCATTTGAAGAAACAGGGGTTTTATTTGAGCATGTGAACAAATTCTAGATTAAACATTTATGGCAGCAGCTTATCCCAACAGAGGATGCATTGCTGATAATGCTGCCTTCATGGGTATTCTGGTTTTTGGCATGTCTTGTAATTAGGCAAGCTCATTTCTGAAGGCTGTTTGTCTTCTATGTGTAAATAACACAGTGAATAGAAAATGTGCTGTAGTAAATATTGATTACACTGAGGTTTAAATACATAAGGCTCTTAGAACTATCTTTTTATATGGGTTATCCTGCAATTTCATTAAAGAAACATGGTTTGAAATGCAGCACTAAGTGTATTTTATATAAAATATTTCTCAGCTTGAGTTAAACTTGTCTGTAAAGGCCATCCAATAACACATTTAGATGAAACATGATGATACAATACAGTGCCAGAATGCTCTTGCCTTACCTTACACTGAGTGCTCCTGATTTGATACCACATTGAGTTTGAGAGAACATAAAAAATCAATAATATTAGAAAAGAGCAGTTGTCACTGTCTAACACTGCCTCCCTCACAACAGAGCTGTATAAGAAAATCTTAGAAACCACTTTGACTCCTGCTGGAATTGACACAGCCAAGCTGTACCCCATCCTGATGTCCTCGGGCCTGCCCAGGGAGACCCTGGGGCAGATCTGGGCTCTGGCCAACCGCACCACGCCCGGGAAGCTCACCAAGGAGGAGCTCTACTCCGTGCTGGCCATGATAGCAGTGACTCAGGTATGGCTCTCACCTGGCAGCCCCCTGAGCAGCCTGCCCCAGGCTCTGTGTCAGCACCAGTGCCTGCGACATTAATAATTAAAAGATAAGTTAAAAAATAAATAAAGTTTCCCAAAGCCAGGTAAGGGAACTTCCTTCCCTTTCTGCTGGACCTGTGATCTCTTCATCGAGAATAGTGTGTTTCCTTAACTTTGAATTATCCCCCATTTTTTTTGTCTGCTTGTTTCTTTGCCTGTCCCCCTCTTCCAGAAAGATACTGCTTCTGTTGAAGCCCAGCAGAGAAACTGCCCTTGTAACTTCAGTGGGATTATAATTTTATCAATTTCATCACATTTCAATTAGTCTTTCCTTTAGAGTCAATTGAAGTTCTTAGATACAAAACACACACATATATATTTTTAATGTCAAATGTACCAAGTGACAGGACAAGAATACATGGCCTCAAGCTGTGCCAGGGCAGTTTCAGCTGGAGCATGAGGAATTTTTTCATGGGAAGGGTTATTGTTATTAAGCACTGGAAGGGGCTGCCCAGGGAGGTGGCAGAGTCCCCATCCCTGGAGGTGTCCAAGGAACGACAGTGCTCTGGGCTGGGTGGCAGGGTGGCTCAAAGGTTGCACTCCATGGCCTTGGAGGCCTTTTCCTACCTCAGTCATTCTGTGTTGAATATAATCCACTTACAAGGACCTCGGTGGCATGTTTGGATGTGGGAGGTTTACTGGGAGCTTGACCAGCACCCTCTCATTGTTGGCTTCAGCAGCACAGGCTGCAGGCTGGAGCTGAGAGCACATTACCCCCTTTTATCAAGGCTGCACGAGTAACTGTGTTTGCTCCTTGCCTCTGCAGAGAGGGATCCCTGCCGTGAGCCCTGACGTGCTGAACCAGTTTCCAGCCGCGCCCGTCCCCACGCTGTCCGGCTTCCCGGTGCCGCTGCCCGGCGGGGTGAGCCAGCCCCCGCTGCTGCCCGCGGCTCCCCCGGCCTCCGTGGGGCTGGGCATCGGGCCCTCCGTGATGGGCATGAGCATCCCGGGCCCTGCTCCAGCCCCGGCCGCGGCCCCGGGCCCGGCTCCAGCGGGAGGAGCTGCAGCACCGCCTTCCGGAGCCTTCCTGCCCTCCTACCCGCCCGCCCAGGTGAATTGGCAAACGGCTTCTCTGTGAGAAATAGAATTTTGCTGATGGCATAGAAGTCCAGAATGTTTTGGTTTGGGAGGGACATTAAAGATCATCAGTTCCACCCCCTGGGTGTTCTCCCCATGGGCAGAGATACTTTCCATTAGACCAAGTTGCTCCAAGCCTTGTCCAGCCTGCCCTTGGACACTCCCAGGGATGTCAGTCAATGCCACATGGGTCTGAAGATGCTGATTTATGTATATCTTGTGTTAGATGTCATCTTGCAGCTGAAGCTAGTCTCGCTCCCTGCCTGGAAAACCCCCTTCCCTGGAAGGGAAATTACCCTGGCACTTCCAGATTTACATGGTGAGAACAGGTTTTAAGTAAATGGCAGAAAAACAGAGCAGAAACCCAGCATGTGATGTCTGAAAATGTGAAGTGCCACTAAGGGCCTTCTTTTATTTTTTCAGTTCTTTCTGGTGGCATTAGAAGAGGTACAAAAGTGTTCTGTATTCCAAAGAGGATTTTAGTTGTAGTTAGGATTTTGTAACACACATAAAATGGCATTTTAGGTTAAACTGCACAACAGCCTCTAATAGCTGGTAAAATAGGAGTTTCAGGAGCAGCTGACAGCACTGAAAAGCTTCGGTTTACAAAGGTAAATCATGTGGGGGGTAAATTTTGCTGTTTGCAGACATGGGTCATCCTTCAGAAAATACTTTTTGTGGTGCTATTAATTTTAAATTATTCATTGATTTAAATTATTAATATTTGTCCTATATTAAAAGATGACATGGCTATGATCAATAACACATTTATTGTGGAAGGAGTAGAGTTCCTCTGTTGTCCATTCTTGCTCCCTGTAATCCTGTGTGTGTTTGAGTAGAGTGAGGTGCAGACAAATTGGAAATGCTGATGATGCAGGTGTTGAAAGGTTCTTTTCCTTCTTTTTTTTCCCTCTTAATCACACTGCTCCAAGCTGCTTTCTTGCTATATGACAATTTGAAGAGCCAGCAGCATAGAAATTCATGTGTTGTTTGTAACTCAGGCAGTAAAACCAGAAGATGATGACTTCCAGGAGTTTCAGGATGCCTCAAAGTCTGGCTCCCTGGATGATTCCTTCACTGATTTCCAGGGGGAGGCAGCCAAAGCAGCCAGTTCCCAGCACCGGAGCAGGTACCAGGTCCTTGGTGTTTCTGTCATTTCTCTGGCCAGTGCCTAAACTTTTGATGCCTGACTATAAATCTTAATGGAAACATCATTCAGATTCCAGCAATCCTGGCTTTTTCTTTGGGAGACAAGATGCAATTCCTGATCAGGCAGGTTTTGTATAACAGAATAAATAAACCCGTTTCCTCCCTTTGATAGTTTACAATCAACCTTTCAGGGTCTACAAAGACTGCAAAATTTCAGCCTTCTTTCCTCTTTATGCACCTCCCAGGTGTCTGATTGTAGACAGACCCATCTTCTGGGTAGGAACTGGCTGTTCTTAGTGGCAGACAGAGCTCTGAATTCCATGTGAGCCCTGATTACCAGGTGCTTCCTCAGCAGTGACATCAAATGGGGATGCACAACCCAATTGTTCTCTTACACGATGGCAAATGGCTTCTGTGTAAGAAATAGAATTTTGCTGATGGCATAGATGTCCAGAATGTTTTGGTTTGGAAGGGACATTAAAGATCATCAGTTCCACCCCCTGCCGTGGGCAGAGCTACCTTCCATTAGACCAAGTTGCCCCAAGCCTTGTCCAGCCTGGCCTTGGACACTCCCAGGGATGTCAGTCAATGCCACATGGGTCTGAAGATGCTGATTTAAGTATATCTTGTGTTAGATGTCGTTTTGCAGCTGAAGCTAATCTGTCACCGAAAGTTTTGACAGAAAACTGTTTGTAAATTGCACAATGGGAAGTAGAGGATCATAAAAAAAATGTTTCAAAAAATGGTGTTTCTTTTTCACTGCAGCAGTTCTCTTTATTCAGTTGTGAAAGCGTTCAGTTTGGAACAAAATGTTACAATGAGCTATAATCTAATTGCTTATGGAGCTTTATTTAAAAAAAAGCCATCTGTGGAGTACAGCTGATTAACCATTTCATTTGCCAAGATTGCATATCTAATAGCCTGCTTTGCAGGGATGGGAAATTTAATTATATTACCATAAGCTCTATTTTTTTCCTCTTGCACTGTCTGCCTGCAAGCATCACAGACCAGCATCAGCACATGTGTGCAAGTGCTTGGTTTGTGTGTTGCTTGTAGGCTGCTGATAAGGAGATTTAAATGGCTCTGGAAAGATTCTTGCTGCAGGCTGAAGAATGCAATAGAAATTCATTCAGGTTTTCAATGTGAATGACACAAACTGGAGGTAGAATGCATCATTCATATGTAAAGGATGTTGTTGTGTGGAGCTGCCAAGGTCTGATAACAGGGCTTGTGTGGAGGGCAAGCAAAGCTCTCTCCTAAATCTTCCAGCATTTGCTAACAAGGTGTTAGGTTGTCGTGGCAGTTTTACTGGATAAAATAGAGTGTGTTCATGCAAAAAGACTTGCTTGTGTAACTGTGCACTAATCCTTATTTTGCTGACTAGATACCTGCCTAAACTCACTGATTGGCACTGACAGAAATTCAGAGTTATTATTTTCCTTCCTTTGAACAGTGATCCCACTTTATTATCTTAATTTTACAATATGTAATGAGATATAATCAGAATTAGATAAGGTGAAAGTATGGATCTGTTAAAATCTCATGGAGTTTTAATTCTTTACTGTACTAGTTCTATCAGGGGGAATTTTCAAAGGGATAAATTAAGTAGGAGTGATTCCTGGGGTGTGTCTGTGTGCTTGTTGTCTCCTGGGCTACAAATTCCTTGGTATAAAGTTCTGAAGTGTTTTGTTCATGGTTTTCATAGAAATTAAAATCAAGAATGGTGCAAATTGACTTCGAACTAAAGAAATATGATTAGGTGAGATAAAGTGGGAATTTACCCAGCTGAGGTCACTTATATCAGGGGCTGGATTAAACACTCATTAAGGCATAAGCTCAGGTTTAGGAACCAAATTGTGTAGACATAATAAGAGGCTCCTTTAAATAAAACTGGAAATGCAGATTTCTTATGGATAAATTAAGGAACTTTGCTTTTATCTCTTTTGTTTTTAGTGTTCCTTCTTTACTAATGCCACTCCCAGGTACTAAGCCGCTGTCACCAGCTGATAAATATGCTGTGTTTAAAGGAATGGCAGCTGAGAAGCCTTCTGAGAGTGCAGCTGCTTTTGGAGGTAAAAGGACAAACACACAACCCCCATGAGCCATTTATTGTACAATTTCATATATCTTCTTTTTGGCATTGATAAGATATTAATATTTAAAAATCAGAGCAATTAATATAACGTTTGCTGTATGAACTCATAATTTTTCTGTATGAATTCATAATTTCTCTGTGTAAATGTATTTCTTTTCTCCTCTTCTGTAGATGGAGGGGACAAGTACAGCGCTTTCCGGGAATTAGAGCAACCAGCAGAAAGCAAATACTTGGGTAAGCACTGGGGCTTTATTGTAGTTTCATTCTCATTTTTAGCATTTCTCTTTGAGCTGCAGACTTTCCTTCTCTGCAATTCTAAAATAATGGTGGTGCTGCTTCTCTAAAAAACTTGGTAGGAAGTATCTTGAAAAAACAGGACAATATCCTATTGGAACAATGTGCTGATGGTATTTCTGGAAGGCTGGCATCTCTTCTGGGTGCTCCTGAGTTTTTATTTAAAGCAATGATGTGGTGGGAATTTGTTTTAAGTAAGGAGTCATTCATTTATGAAACCCCTGTGGTGTTTTGTGAGCTTCTCATGCTTGGAACTTCTTCAGGATTAAATGCTTGCAGTAAAATGAAATAACATTTGATCTCTTTTTGTACATGTTCTAAAATATAGAAAGTTGCTGTATTTGCCTGCTGTCAAGGTCTGACCACTTTTAACCCTTTCACCAGCTTACATTTCTAATGGAAAAGTTTGCAGTTCTTCAGTAAGTTTAGTTTGCTGTGCTGTTGCAGTTTTGATCAATGAGTAGCAATTTCAGGAATATTGATACTGTTGCTGAGCCAAATGAGTTGGTTTGGAGGGGAGGAAGAACGGAATAAAAGGTCAGGTGTAGTTGTGGTCCTTTACTGCCATTATTAAGAGTATTGTTTTAAATCTTGGTTAAACTAATTTAAAGTGTGACACTGTGGTAGCTTAAGAAGTAAATGCTGGTGGTGTGTTTCTGAAACAGAAAAAATCTGTTTATTGGACACCTGTCTTAACATAGGCATCAATACTTTAAAATTACAAGTAGTCCAAGTATATACATGCTGGTGAATGGGTTAAACAATGTTTTCATGTTCAAAAGAAGAAAGTTATAAAATTAGCACACCAAAATATTTAAGGTAAATTCAATGAAAACGTTGTTACCTTATGTTGGTTTTGTCTCAGCCATCTGGTGATCCCCCCTGAAAAAGCTGCAATATTTCAGAGGGAGGAAGGGAGGAATTGCTTCTGTAAAAAGCAAATACTGTATTGGTATAAGTGAAATTCAAAATTACATTCATTGTTTGGCAAACATGAAGAGGATGAGGCAGGGAGAAGAACTTGCATGGAGGCCAAATAAGGCAGTATTGATCTCCTTTTGAATCTATTTGTCATGGTGTGTTTTGATATTAACTCAGTGTAAAGGGAGTTTAATATGACTTTGAGTCTATTTGAGAGAATTAAGTGTTTGCTGGAGTGAAAAGTAGAATCACTGACCTTGACACTTGCGTGGCTCATGGAAGTTGAGTTTGCAGTTCCGTGTGCACCCCGAGGTCTTTCACTTAAACAATTTGCTAAACCCTTCTGACACTGCATGAAATAATTGGCTTGCTTGCATGGTGTGAATGTGCTGTGTTTGTTGTGCAGGGTTTAATTGTTGTTTCCTCCCTGTTTTCATTCCCAGGAGAGAATCTTGCAGAGTTCAAGCCCGCAGGAGCTGATGATGGTTTCACAGATTTCAAAACCGCTGACAGCATCTCCCCGTTAGAGCCACCCTCAAAGGACAAAACCTTCCCTGCACCCTTCCCTCCTCTGCCCACTCAGCCAAAACAGCCAACACAGCCAACACAAGCCAAGACCCCTTTGAATCTGGCAGACTTGGAGCTCTTTTCCTCTCCTGGAGAAAACAAGCAGCCATCCTTCCCGCCTGCGTTTAACGCCTCAAAACCGGGCTCCTTTCCCCCTCCACCCCTTCCATCTGCCTCTGCCCAGCCAACACCCAGCAAAACTTCAAGCTTAGCTGATGACTTTGGAGAGTTCAACCTTTTTGGGGAATTTTCTAACGGCGCATCAGCCAGTGGACAAGATGACTTTGCAGATTTTATGGCTTTCAACAACAGCGGGGGGTTTTCTGAACAAAAACCTGATGACAAATACAATGCACTCAAGCTGGAGGCCAGCCCTGGTGCTCAGGCTGGTTCCTCAGCCAGCACAGTGAAGGGTGGGCAGAGCTCTGCCACCACTGCTACGCCCACCAAATATGACATCTTCAAGCAGCTGTCCCTGGAAGGCTCCGGGGCGGGCTTCGAGGAGGCCAAGGACAGCGCGCTCTCCTCGGTGAAGAGCGATGATGACTTTGCTGACTTCCACTCCAGCAGGTTTTCTTCCAGCAGCGCCGAGAAGTCTCTGGTGGACAAAGTGGCAGCTTTCAAGCAGGCCAAAGAAGACTCTGCTTCAGTGAAATCCCTGGATCTGCCTTCCATTGGCGGCAGCAGCGTGGGCAAGGAGGACTCCGAAGACGCGCTGTCTGTTCAGTTTGACATGAAACTGGCTGATGTGGGAGGAGATCTTAAGCATGTCATGTCTGATAGCTCTTTGGATTTGCCAACAGTTAGTGGCCAGCATCCACCAGCAGCAGGTGAGGAACTGGTTAGATTGCTCTGGTAACGTAGGTGGTGCAGATTCTGTGTTCTCTGTGCTCAATTACAGTATCATGCACTCGTCTTTCACTAGTGGAAGACTCCTCAGTGTGTGTCCCCGCCAGCCACAGCCCCTCAGCAGGGCACTCTTTAGTTTTTGTCTTAGAAGACTATAAATATAAATAGCTGGAACAGTTTGAACTCCAGGCCAGTTTATTTTTGAGATTTAACATCATCATACTGGTACCTGTTCGCTATTGGCACTTGAGGGACTCGAGTGGAAAATATTCCAGTGCAAACAATGCCATTCCATTTATATCAGCAAGATGATGGCAGAGTCTCACTTTAATCTCTTGTTTCCCACAAAGCATTTGGCTTGGGGACTTCCCCCTGCTCAGTGCTTCCCAAGGGTCACTAATTGGGGCTGTTAATGAGAAGCTGACTAATCACCAACACCAGTGTATTCCCCTTACAGTGGGGCTCAGTCTGGGTGGCCAGGATTTTGCAGGACTGCAGCTGTAGAGTATTTCACACACCTTCCAGTGTTAAATCCCTCATGGGAATTATTGTGCCAAGGGGCTGCAAGTGCTGGTCTCATGATTAGGAGCTCTTGGACCTAAATTTAAACCATGGGGCTTTCACTTTATCCTTATCAGGTTGCCACCTTCTTTAATTTCCCTTTATGACAACATTCCTGAGGGAGTGAACTGACCATCTCTGACCTGACCACATATCATAAAACAAATTTCCCAAGTGTCCTGCTTTTTCTTTTCATATATACATAGGAGATAAGCTGTAGTTAAATGTTCTGTGGCCTTCAACAACAACAATTACTGTGTTCTAGGACAAGTTTTATGCAGTCAAAGGCTTTTGTGAACAGGGGGAACATACAAACCGTAAATGTAAAAGCTCTTACTGCAAGAATTGGTTATTTCCACATGAAATATTTCTTCCATTCTTTGCAGATATGGGTAGAGAAAAAATATACAGTACTGTAATTTTGCATTATATGATATTTTTAAGTGGGGAGAGAATTAAGTCAGCAACTTCGATGAGGAAGATACTCTCTAACAGGGTACAAAATATCAGGAATAATTTATTAGCAAAGACATTTAATTTTCATATTACTGCTTGGGAAAACTCCAAGTTGAGTGAGCTGTCAAAACGTAGCACCAACAGTGTATTCTTGAATGTTTACTTTGGGTTTGAAAGCACTTTTTCCTAATATTTTTCTAGCCTCTTTTGGTGGTAGTTTGACTTCTGTAGCTCTTTACAGGATGTGTGCTTTTGCCACAGCAATCTGTGGTGAATAATTGCTGTTTGTGGCAGGAAAGCCTCTTTTTTTTTTGGTTTGTTTAAAGAGGTTAGCCCTTCATGTGCTTGTTGCTAAACTTTTGAACTCTGAAGTATTAATTAGAAGCTATTTTTATTAAACTTAAACAAGTCTGTATTCTCCTATGGTGCCAAGTTAGGTGTTATTCCAAAAGGGAGAGTTTTGCTGCATTTAACTGTTTGGATTTGGTAGCAGGATGTGCTCTGGACACTCTGCTACAAACACTCCTGTGCTCATGTGTTCCTTTCTGTGTGTTTGATGCATTTCAAGCTGTGAACTGCTGCTGGTCAAGTCCTTTTTTTTTTCTTTGTTTCAGTTTACACGAAGTTAAAAAAGCAGATTTTTTTTTTCTTTTTTCCTCACGGTTTCCTTCGATGTGTAAAAAGGGACAGTATCCCTTTGTCACCTCACTGCTGGGACATGGGAGATTGTCCTGGGGAGCTGCCTGTGTGCAAGCCCTGTGGCACATCTCCAGGGGAACAGCAGCAGGACAGAGGTGCTGGGAGATGATTTGACTTTGTGACGTGCCCACACAGAGGTGTTTGTCCCTTGGCTGTGAGGTTTGACATTTGTAGCTTCCAGGTATGGGCAGGTAGGTGCTTACCTTGGGAATTAGGGAGAAATCCTTGGCTTGCTTCCCGTGCCAGGGCCCTGTGTTCTCTTGAGGGATGAAAGGTTTCCAGTTTTTCTCTCTCCAGAGGGGATACAGTCTCTTTAAACTCGGCCCTTAACTCTCTGTGTGGAAGGTAGATGACACTAATGTTGCCTGATTTCTCTTGCATTTACTCCTATAACCCTTTGAGCACTGGCTGCATGCTGTTAGTTTGAACCAGGCTGCTTCTTTTACACCAAATTCACGTTTCACTCCTAGTTGAGAGCGTTTGAATGAGCACCTGCTCCTGTTGGGTGAACCTGATTTTATTCTTCCTGCCAAAGGTTGCAGCTGGAGGAGTCCTGCCCCGGGCACCCTCAAAGGGTTATCTGCTGCACTGACACACCTGTAAAGTACCTTTTTCTTTGGCATTACTGGAGATTCTCTGTATATTTTAATCAACTTCAGGGTTTTTTTTTTGCTGCTTTTTCTAATGTCTGATTTCAACTAAACATTTCCTGTGTGAATGTGCCTTTTCAGATCTGCTTTGATATCTCTCTTCTGCAAGTATTGACCTGCATGCTTTACTCTGATACCGCCCTTCCGAGCTCCTCTGTATCACTATCTTTTGTGATCTGTAAGTCCTGCTGTGTTAATAAATATTATCTTGGCATATTTTGAAAACGTGGGGATGTGTGTGATTTGTTGCAAACCAGCAATGTACCTCTTTTTCCTCAAAAATACAGAGTTTAAGGTTCTGGTATCCCCTTAAGCTGGTGGGTGCCTTTTTCTTGCAGAGCAGGGTGTGGGTGAGCTTCTTTCTCCTCTTCCAACGCTTTGACCTCGCTCCCTGTGACCTTCTGAATCTTTACATATCAGCCTAAATAATATTTTTCCAAAGATCTGTGTTTGAGAGGGTTGGAGTGGAGGAAATGTGTGGTGGCAGGGTTGTTTCTGTGAGTTGGCACTGAAAAACTGTGTTGCTGTCTAGACTTTTATGAATAGAAGCCCACTCAGTAATATTCTGGTATTTATTTAGCTAATCCAGTGTGAGTTAAACAGAACCCCAAAGTAAATTTTCCATTTGGGAAGTTCTGCCTTTTAAATATTGAAACTTTCAAACATGACTGACAGCTGCAAATTTGTGGCATGCAATTATGTCACTTCAAATTCCTCCAGCTCCTGAGCCACTGACAGTTTGGGATTAGCATCAAATTAGCAGACAAGGTAAAAAGCTAAAAATAATTGGGGTGTGGAATAGTTAATATGTTGTGGGGTTTTGGAGCTGCCACAAGAGCAGAAACCAGCCCAGGAAGCAGAATTTGGCTTTTCTTCTTTACACCGAGCTGGAGAGACTTTAAAAGGGAAAAAAAGGAAAAGGGAGAAAAACACAACACCCCTCCTTGGTTCTGGAAATTAGTAGGTCTTGCCCAGCCCTGAAGGTTTTTAAGCCAAAGCTTTGAACATAAAGCTGAGACCTAATTCTGCAGGGCTCGTGCAGTTTGTGTTTGTTCAGCCAGTCATTCCTGGAGGAGGGAGAGGAACCTTCATGACTGTATTTATTATGTTTTTGTCCAGACTTGACAGTCAGATTTACTCCCTTGCCCTCATTTGGGTTAATTCTGCACACAGAAGAGCTTACCCACCCTGGTTTATCCCTAGAAGGCTCTGACAGGGAGGGTGTGGATGTGTTTGCCATGGCCTTCCCAAGGGCCTCTGTGGCACTGAGCTCCCAGTGTCAGCTCAGGGCTTTTACTTTGCTGTGAAACATTGTTTATTGTGATCATTTCAAAATAATTAGCAAATCCCATAATTCCACAAGGTTTGGAGCCTTTTCTCTCCTATTTCCTTCATTTTTATTTATCTTACAGTCAGCATTCTTGATGGTTTCCACCTTCGCTACGGCCATTCTTTAGAGAAAGCAAATGGGAATAATTCCCTTATTGTTAACTGTTCCAGGCTTCCCCAGCTGAGAAATGGGCTGGGGATTTTTCTGATTGCTGACAGGCATGACACTGATAGCAGCAGCAGTGCATGAAACCCTGTGTTCCTGCAGTCTCCTGTCCTTTCCTGAGGTGGAGCCCCCCTGGAAGCAGGGAGCAGGAGGTGCCTGTCTCCCTGCAGGCTCTGGGTTGCTGCTCAGGCTGCAGGGGATGTTCCCAGGGCAACAGCACCGATGCTGCTCTGCTGGGAGCAGAGCTCCACAGCCACCACCTGTGTCACCCTAACAACCAAAACGTGACACCAGAGTCAGATTTATTCATCAGACTTTAATATCCACGAAATACAAAAACCTGAAAGCCTCCTGTGCTCGCTGAAATCCCTAAATTTATTCCAGTGTCCCTGAATTGTCTTTCTCAGTTTTCTTCAGACAGTCACTAATGCTGTCAAGGGTTTTCCTTAAATGATTAAAACTGTTGACATTGAAGGCTCCAGCTTGTAATTTGCCTCCAGCCATGACTTAATCCTTGGTAGTTGAAATAAATTATTATAGTTGGCTAAAATCAGAGGTGGCAAGTTTTTCTGTAGATGAGATAAGACTGGGAAAGAGTGTTTTAAACTGTATTTCATCCTGCTGTGTGTTCCTTGCAGCCAGTGCTTTGCCTTGGCTGGCTCCTGCAGGTGCACCTGGTCCCAGGTGATGATCAGGCAGCTTGGACTTTGGGTTCCACATTCTTATTTTTCATGCTTCTCACTAAATTGTTTTAGGACTGCATGAGCTGTTAACTCACTCTGAACACAGTGTTTTTCCTGTAATGTAATATTCCTAGGAAACAGTTTGCTCACTGGAGTGATCCTTCTGGAATTATCAGAAAGAAAATTCAAATGTACAGAATTGAACCATTACATTTCACCTGAGCCCTTGCACCTCTTCAGGGGTTTTGTGCCTGCCTGAATTCACACACAGAGCATCTTGACTCTTAGTTTGTGAATAATTAAAGTATTGTTCTGCCTCCCCTGCCCTATTGATTGCAGGTCAGTTCAGGATTCCCCCTGGAGCCTGCTGCTGATCCTGCCTGTGCCTGAGCCAGGATTGGATCAGCAGTGCCCTGACCTGGGCCTTTCGGATGTGTTTGCAGCTCAAAATCTTAGCAGTTATCAAAGGAACAATTCCCAGGAGGATGTGAGTGTGCAGATCCGCGGGCTGGGATCGTCACTCCTCCCTTTGTCTGCCGGGGAGCCGGAACAAAGGCGAGCCTCAGACCTGGGCTGGGTTTTGGAGTCAACACAAAGCCAAGGGAAAACAGAGGTTGCCTGGTAGCTGGTGGTATTTGCAGGATCCCAGGATTAATTACAGCTGGCTCACGTGTTGGAGGTGGTTCTGGCTCTCTCTTTCATGCAAAGCTTTCGTTTCCCTTATTTAAACAAAAACTGGAGAGCACAGGGTGTGGTGTGTGGTGATAAATCACCGACCCCTCTGCCGGCGGCTCCTTTCACTCAGAGCCTGCTTTCTGTGCCGGGAGCAGGTGATTCCATCTCTGTTCACCTCTGCAAACTGCTGCTCTGCACATTCCCCATCCGAGTGGCACTTGGAGATCTTGGCTGTGTGCAGGGGGCTCAGGTCTGGGTTTGGGATGTGGCAGCTGCAGGAGGCCCTGGGGAGGAGCTGATGGATGACACGCTGTGGCTTGCTGCCCCATGGCAGTGGCCATCAAACCCCTCCACTGAGCCGTGTGTTTGCTGTGGTTTTCATTAGCCATGTATGTGGGTCATGCCTGGGAAGCAGCCCGGAGCCTGGCCTGCTCTCCCCTTCCAGTGAGATGAATAAACCAAGGCAGAAATGGTTTGCTAGAATTCATCCTCGGGCTGGTGTGGCTGCAGTGAAGAAAGAGGACAGCTGGGAAGTCAGCTTGTCCCACCGTGGCTCTGTCAGAGCCCAGCTCAGCCCGTGGTGTTCAGCAGCAGGATCTCAGCCCAGTGGGGTTCAGGGGAACATTTTGGGGTCTGCTTTGCCATCCCTGCAGCCGCCGGACCCCGGGCGCTGCGCAGCAGCCACGTCCCTAATCCAAACTGACAGTGGTTCCTGCTGGAAAACAAATGCCAAATGTAGGATAGGAGGGGGGGTTCGTGCTCTAATGAAAACTGCCCAGCCCCTGGCTCCCTGTGCCGTGGCTGGGGATCAGTCTCAGTGTGGAGGTGAAAGATCAGTGGGGTGGGAGCAGCCCAGCCCCTGGGCACTGCAGGCTCTGATCTCACACCTGCCCCTGGCAGGGAGAAGAACCTACTGGGCCATGTAATCACCAGGTGGGTATAAATGTTTGGAGCTTTCTGCAAAATAATTGGATTTTCTCTAGACTTAGCTTTTACAAACTATTTATTCAGTTAAAACATGATCTCTGCAATATCCCTGTCAGTGCTGGCACCTGGAAGTTTGACGAGTCGGCCGTGCGGCACTGCAGGAGCCCTGATAAGCTCAAACAGGATTTCTAGGCTTTTTTAGATCCTTGCAGCACATTTTTACATGTTATTTGTATCAAAGCGTGAATAAAATTAAAGTGTATTAACACTTTATCAGAGGAATGGAAAAGTCAGCCCAGTCTTCTGTGTGGTTGGATTTGATAAGATGAAATAACGCATTAAAGGTGTTTGAGTTGTAACGTTTATATTTTGATTGTAGATTCTGCAGCCAGAAAACTCAACTGGTGATCTGTGCAGCCTGGACTGGCCAGAAACTCTTTTTTTTTTTAATGTTTTTTCACTACCATAGTGGTATGGTGACTTTCAGCTTAAAATATAAGATGGCATTCAAAGGTCAAGGCTTACGTTCATTGAACAGAGAAATTCTTGTATGAAATGCTCAGGTATTTTCCAGATTATTTTTGTGCAAACTCCAGTTCAAGCCTCAGTGAGACAACAATTCACTGTGTTCCTTCTTGCAGTTCCTCCAGGCTCTCAGCAAGCTGTTCTTAGGCAGCGTAGAGAGTTTAAGGTTTGAACTTCAGCTCCTAACTGTGGGGGTTTGTTTCAGATGTGGATGACTTAAAGGGTGGCCCGTTTGGAAGCTGTCACAGTGGCTCTGCAGTCAGCAGCCTGGCGAGCTACGACTGGTCTGGCTCCGACAGGGACGATGGCCAGCAGGGCAAGAAGCTCTCCTGCTTCGCCCAGCCCTCGGGGAGCGGCTCCTCCACGGCCACCTCTGTCCTCCAGAAGAAGGAGACCTTGTTTGGCAGCTCAGAAAACATCACCATGACAACAGTTTCCAAAGTGACAACCTTCTCCAGCGAGGATGCTTTGCAGGATGTTTCCTTCGCAGCCTTTGCAAACTTTAAGGACTCTGGGCCGGTCTGCAGCGGCCCCAGCGACGATGACATCGGGGACTTTGGGGATTTTGCCAGACTCCCCTCAGAAGCTCAGGATGCAGCAGCAGCTGACACAGCCCTGGGCACTGATTTCCTCGCTGGAGTCTCCTCTGAGCTGCGGAGAGAGGCCACAGACGACTTCGGAGAGTTCCAAAGTGAGAAACCAAAAATCAGCAAGTTCGACTTCTTGGTGGCAACTTCCCAAGGCAAGGTGAAATCCAGTGAGGAGATGATCAAGAGTGAGCTGGCCACCTTTGACCTGTCTGTGCAAGGTAAGCCTGCCCATGGTGGAGGAACCTCATGATGCATGTGCTCATCAAAGGCTGATTTTCCTAATTGAATTATAAATTAGCTAATGGGGTTTGTTCCAAAGGCTGCTGGAAACGACCTGAATCTTCTCATTGATTTCTGTGACATTTGGAGCAGGCCTTTTTCTACAAGGAAAATATTTGTTGTGCCAAAAACCTGTAAGATTTGAGGGACTGGGGAAATCTGCAGCAGTCACTGAGTAAAGAGAAATATTCGTTCTTCTGGAGGAGCGGGGACAACCCTCACTGCCACTTCATTCATTTTAAATAGCTTGGGTCTTTAGAGTGAAGGAGTAACTTTTTACAACCTGACTTTTTAGGGTCTCATAAGAGGAGCCTGAGCCTGGGGGACAGAGAAATCAGTCGCTCCTCACCTCTGCCAGCCCTGGAGCAGCCCTTCAGGGACCGGTCCAACACCCTGAGTGAGAAGCCAGCCCTGCCCGTGATCAGGGACAAGTACAAGGACCTGACAGGGGAGGTGGAGGTAAGGAACTGTCTGGAACACACCTGAGCTGGCACTGACGTCAAGGGGCTTCTGTATCCAACGTTTTGGGGCTTTACCTGTTTGGATATGGGTGTGGCTGTGAGATTCCAGGTGCAGTCGGATGTTGTGAGTGGAACCTGGAAGTTTCTTCTCTCACGTCTCTAAAGGGAAGTGGGAAAACACAGAATGTTGTCTGAAACACAGAATGACTTGACCTTGCAGCCTAAGTTTATGACTGGAAATCAGTTACAGTTTAAATCTAATCCCAGCTTTGGCAGAGACCGTTTGCTTTGGGAAATGGCATCACTTTTTGGCTGTGTGATAGTTATTTCTCCTGCTCATCCTGAGAAGAGATGGGAAAAGGACTCAGATTAAATTCTGCTAATCCCCATTGCTAGAACAGCAGACTGTAACAAGTGTGTCTGGAGGGGGTGTGTGCAATGAAACCTTTTACCCACCCCTATCTGTTCTCCTTTTGAAACTCATTCCCACTCCCAGAAATCAAATTTTAGAGTTCAGGTGCATAGAGAATCTTGAAAGAATGGGGAGAAAATAGGAACAGTTCTGTTAAAAGTTCACGCAGCTGATCTGCAAATAGTCTTTTAAAATACCTGTCTGCTGTGTGTCTATTGTGTAGGAGAGAGGGAGAGAAATGTGTGCAGGAACAAGACTGAGCCTGTCCTTCTCTTTGCTCTAGGAGAGTGAGAGGTATGCCTACGAGTGGCAGAGGTGCCTGGAGAGTGCCCTGCAGGTGAGTGTGGCACCTCCTCCTCCTCCAGATCCTTCCCTCCTCCCTGCCTCACTCAGTGTTGGAGACCAGCAGGCAGAGAAAGTGTGGGAATCAGCCCTGGGAATTACAGTTTTTAAACCAAAAGCTGCCACCTCCTCAGCTAAACACCCTACACTAATCTCCCTGTCGCTGGGGATTAGTTTGGCTTTTCCCTAAGTATTCCAACTCTCTGGTTAGTGGGGTGGTCCCATGTTTGGGTGCCCAGCATTGTGTGTTCAGGGCACTGGTACCAGTGCCTGGCTCCCCAGGGCTTCCTGAGGGACAGAATTGTTGATGTGCTGTGCCCAGGGAACATTCATGTGCTGCTGGGAGATATTTCACAGCCAGATCAGTGCTCCTTAACATTTCCTCTTTGCACTTGAGTATTACAGAGCCCAAACTGTGAATGCTCTTATTAAATTAGACAGCAAGGCATGCTCCTAAAACTCTTATTTTGGTAATGAAACTATTGAGGAGAATACATTAAGGTTTTAAGTGTTCATACTTTCCCCTGATCTACTTAAGCAGGAGTGTATAAAAACATGTGATGGAGTGTGGCAATCATTTCTTGTTTAATTTGCCTCCTTTTCTGAATAACAGTTTCTGCTGGGGGCAATCTTGTTTGTAATGATTGTTTAAAGATATAAACCCAATCATTTTATGAAATTCATTTCCACCAGGTCATAAAGAAAGCAAACGACACCTTAAATGGAATCAGCAGTTCATCTGTTTGCACTGAAGTTATCCAGTCTGCTCAAGGCATGGAATATTTACAGGGTATGTTTTCATTTTCCACATGTTTTACACTGAAAGTTCATCCCTAAAAACCAGGAATATAGAATCACTCTACCCCAAATGGCATTATTTTTAATCCTAATCCTTGTCTGTGTCTGAATAATGAAGAACTCTTCTGCCAAATAAATGTAACTCCAGCTTTGAACTAACCCTCCATGGCCACCCCTCCTGTGCCACTCTGGTTTTGCCATTTCTGAGTTCCAGGCTGGGGATCCAGTGCATTCTCTGCAATCCTCCCCTGTTTTACATCCACAGGGGTTGTTGAAGTCTACAGAGTAACAAAGAGGGTGGAGCTGGGCATCAAAGCAACTGCTGTTTGCAGTGAGAAGCTGCAGCAGCTGCTGAAGGATATTGATAAAATGTGGAACAACCTGATCAGCTTCATGTCCCTGGCTGCTCTAACGGTAAGACCCAAATAAGCTGCCTGGTTACTAAAACAAATGTCATCATTTTATTTAAAGAGGCTTTGAAGGGTGTGCTGACTTTGACAGTTTGTTTTTCTTCTCTTGGAAAATGGAAATGAACTTATTTGTGAAAGCCAGTTTGAAACCCTCTAAGAAAAATGTTATTTATGCACAAACATGATGTTGTGTTACTTAGTACCTTAATGATTTAGGTGATATCCTGGGTGTCTGTGGACATCTCCAGTTAGGCTAATTTAATAAAATTCAAATAAGCCATTTTACAAAGCCAGAGTGACATGGACATGTCTTGTTTTTTAATATCCCTGCAACTGGCTTTAATGCTCACAATTCCATAACACACAGTGGAGCAACAGAGGAACAACTGAACTGTTCTCCCTTCTCTTTTTCCCTTGTTTTCTCTTCTCTCTGCATTTGGAAATGCCCGAGTTTGTTCTGGTTCCTGCCACAGACTAAACATAAACAGCTTTTCCTGCTCTGCTGTGCCAGGAAAAGCTCCCAGACAGCCTGGTAGGAGCTGGAGAGCGTTGGACATTGCTGGGTGAGGGGGCCGGCAGGGATGGTCTGAGGGGTGGCCCTTTAGAGCAGGAGCATCCCATGGGAAGGGTCTGCAGAGGAGCTGGGATAGAGAGAGACACACAGAGGTGCAGAACAGACACAAATGGAAGGCAGGAAAATCACCCTGCCATTAAATACCTCGTGGGGTTTGTGCTGCAGGAGGTACAATGAGCAAAATTGCTTCCTTTAACCATAGAAAAACTCACCATTTTAGGGAATCACCCATTTTTGTGTGCTTTGTGTTGACTGACACAGTGGGTCCCTTTGGCTCAGTGCATATCCAAGGAGCCTTCAGGATCAGCACATCCCACCAAGCATCACTGAGCAGATCATTACCATGGGGAGGTTTCCACTGAGCATTTTAATTTGTGGCTTCCTCCTTGCACTGCAGCTGTGGCCACAAAAGGTTTTTCCTTCCCAATAAACACTCATTTATAAGTAAGGCTTAGAATGCTTGGTTTCTGCTTGAAATAGCCATTTCCAGCTCACTGTCATTCCCTGCAAGGCAGGTGTTATAAGTGATCAGTCCCTTTTTACACACCTTTTGCACATTTTAAACCTCCCCAGGTATTTTGGTGTTGTCCTGTGATGCACAGAGCCTGCAATCCTAGGAGATTTATATCCTCAGGGTTTTACTGCCTGGCAGAGGGAGTTGATAGACCTGGATTCACCTGTTTGAACTCTGGCACTGTTGATAGGAACAATCCCAAGAGCTTTCAGGATCTTTTCCTAATTTAAACAGGTGGATTAAAATACAGGTGCTAAAGTGCTTTTCCTTGGAAGATTACAGGGATTACCTGAAAGTCCAAAGCTTGGCCCTGTGTTCTCTGAGCCACAGCAGCTCCTGGCTCGTGGCTCCAGCTAAAGTTTAAGCACATCAGGAGCTGCAAACAGTGATTTCTCACATGCACACACAGTCCAGCTGAACTTACCACAAACCAGGCACTCATGACTCCTGTGATTCTCCAGATCACCCCTTTCCTTGCTTCTCTTCCCCACGGGATTCACTGGAAGGGGTGGAACCCACACCTCTGGTGTTTCAGTCAGGGATTCTAAATGATGCAGAAGTGCCAATTAACTGCAGAGTAGGATTCCAGCTCCCAGGCATGTGCTTGGAAAGGTTAATTTTATCTTTTAAAGGATTTTGTTACAAGGTAATTTTATGCACAGCCTTGTGGTTTTTCACAGCAAATTGCAGGATGACCTTCTCATTTGCTTCACTCATGCATTTGGTAAACAAATATTAGAATGCCTTTATTAATTTGATTGATCTGCTTAGAGATTAAAGGTTGTTTTTTTTTTTTTTCATGATTCTAGTTATTCTCCAGCCATTCAGCAGGGCAGCATGAGCAGCATACCCACAGTGTGGATTAAGGCACACATGGCCTGGGATCACACCATTTTTTAAGCTTCTTGCATTTCTAGTCATTGCTCTTATTTGCATTAGTATCTTCATGCAAAATTTGAAGAGTTTTATACCATCCTTATGCAGTGTTTTAATTGATCATTTATCCTGTAGCTGAAATGTGAGGTTAAGTACTGGAAAAGTGACCACATTAATTTATTATTTACAGGCTTACTCTCCCACCCTTTGCCTCTCTTTAACCTGAGCATGTGTGTGGCTGCTGGCCTGAATTCCATAGTTTGGTTAACCTTAATATCCCATTTTGTACTGCTCTGCCATGCTGTAGGTTGAAAAAAAACCCCCAAAAGAGAAAACCAGCTGCCCTTTTTTTGCTGGGGCAATAGCAGGGAGTCCAGGACAATGAACCCTGCTGCAGCCACCTCCCCAGGGCTGGCTGGGAGAGCTCCCACCCCACAGCTGCACAAACACCTGCAGATCCTCTGTTTGCCTTCCCCCAGTTCCCAGTGCTCCTTCCCCTTCGGATGTGGGAATGTGCAGCTCAAGAATTCCTTCCTTTGTAGTTGAGGCCTTTTTTAAGACTTTGAGTGTTATAAATTGGTGCTGGTGGAGATGGCAAATCCACCCTGACAGCTTTGATGAGTGTCACCCCTGCCATGCCATGTGAAACTCTGGCTCTCAGTAATTTTTGTCATGATGTCTGAAACTTTCTCAGGCACTGAAAATCCCTAAATGTTCCTGTCTCCTTTCTTTAGCCAGATGAAAACTCCCTGGATTTCTCTTCTTGTATGCTGCGCCCTGGGATTAAAAATGCCCAGGACCTTGCCTGTGGAGTGTGTCTCCTCAATGTGGATTCCAGGAGCAAAGTAAGTGTGGTGCTTGAACTCCTTTTGAATTCACAGTTTGGGCTTCCATTTACAGAATCCCAGACTGGTTTGGGTTGGAAGGGACCTTAAAGCTCATCCAGTGCCACTCCTGCCATGGGCAGGGACACCTTCCACTGTCCCAGGTTGTCCAGCCTGGCCTTGGACACTGCCAGGGATGGGTGTATTGAAAAGATTTTCAAGGATATTGTTTGTTAACTCTGACCTGTAGGTGGGTCTCAATAAAATCCTATAATCAGTTGTCCAGTGTTCCTTGGGCTTTGGTGTGACACAGCTGTGGAGAAAGTATTGAGTTTAATTGTTCGTAATGGGCAAGAAACTGGGATACTAAGATTTTTAAAAAGTATACATATTTTTTTAACAAATAAAAATCTTTTAATGACTTTCCTTCATGGCATGGCTCACCAGAGGGGACTGTTGCCATTAGCAGAGCTGGGAGGGACTCCCAGGACATGTGCAGAGTTGTGCCAGCCAGTTAAAAAGAGAGGCACTTTTCCTGACTTTCTGGTTTCAACATTATTTCAGAAAGAAGAGAAACCTGTGGAAGAACTTCCCAAAAAAGTATGAACCTGTAAAAAACATTCTTTCTAGACTCATTCTTCTTGAGTGTGGAAGGCTGAGCTGCTGATGGGCTCTCAGCTGTCATTCTCAATTGTACCAATCATTAATCCTCTTCTCCAGTCATGTTTTGTGGCCGTTAACTCTTGATCTGATCAACTAACATGCTCCAGAGCCTCCCCCTGTCTGTCTGCATGCCTGTGCCTTGTGCCCAGCTCTCTGGTTTTGTGCTCCTTCTGTTGTGTGGTAAAAAAACCCCTGAGTTCCTGAATTTGTGCTGCCTGTGTGTCTGTAGCAAGAGAGGGGGCATTTCAGGGGCTTTGAGCTAGAAAATTGACTTTTGGCTTTGTGTAGCAGGCAGTGGCATTTTTAGAAATCTCTGCAGGAAATCCAGGGTGTGGAGAGCAGGGCTGGGATATTTTTTTTTAAATAGAGAGCTGTGAGGCATTGGAAAGTATCTCCTAGCAACAAACAGCGAGGTGGTTTCAGCCTGCTCATGGCTTCACACGCTCAGAGGCTCCTATTGTAAAACAGCTTCAATTAACAGGAGGAAGTAGATCAAATTCAACCTGAAATAACACTAATAGCAAGAATTGCACCTGCCTAACCCACAGCCAGGCTGGAGTAAGGGAGATAAATGCAGGAGCTGTCTGCTGGCAAGCAGGACAAGCTTTTCCTTCAGTAGGGAGATGGAACAGAACCAGAAGATGCAGGAAACAAGGTGAGTTAGCTGCCAGGGGTCAGGCCAGGGCTCCCTTCCTGCAGGTGTAGGTTGGCTCAGGTGTGATGGCTGAAGGTTTTGTCCACCTGCAGCTGAAATCAAATAGAGTTGACGGGGTGGAGTGCTCAGGGGAGGGTCCTGTGCTGTTTTCCACTCTAGGTTTAGACCCTGGAGGGGATCAGACTGTCACACTTGTTTCAATTCTTCTTGCAGGCCTTTAATTCTGAGACAGATAACTTCAAGCTGGCCTACGGAGGGCACCAGTACCATGCCAGCTGTGCCAACTTCTGGATCAACTGCGTGGAGCCCAAACCTCCAGGTCTCATCCTGCCAGACCTGCTCTGAGAGCAGCTGCACTGCAGGTGGAGCTTTGGGTCTAATCATGCAGGACGTGGGGTAGCTGCTGTGGTGGAGGGGCTGGAGCTGGGGTCAGGGTTTGAAACTTTTGGGGTTGGTTTTTGGTCCAAAAATCAACAGATTAAAGCCACTCTTACAGATGGTGAAGAATTCACTTGTAATGGCCAAGGTTTCAGGAATAACCAGAAAATGTGTAGT
>VXAX01003039.1:42624-61680 GCA_013399835.1 Leptocoma aspasia | reverse complement strand
AAAAAAAAAAAAAAAGTGGCATTTCAGTCTTTCTGAAGATGAAAATGTTATCCTGTGTAAAAGCAGCCTGGTAACCATGTGCATAAACCTGGGAGAGGCCAGCATGGAGCTTCCCAAAGAACCTGGAATGCTGGGCTGATTTGCATAGAAACAACCACTTAAGTACTTGAAGTCTGTATTTGCAAGCAAATCTTTTCCTTAACGTTTTTGGGACACAGACCTTGATGTTCTTTAAGTATTTGCTGCTGTGATACCACAGCACATGAGTCACAGCAGCATCCGAGGCAGAATGAATTATTGACTCAGAAGGAGAAGCTGCTGGGTGTTTGTACTTCCACTGCTCTGTGTTGGAAGTTGTGCTGGATGCAGGACTGGTTAGTGCTGGAAGGTGAGGACTGGAAAACTGTTGTAATTTTCCCCGTGCTGTGTGGATTCTGTAGTGCAGGCAGCTGGAGTTTAAAACTCACAGTCTTTGTTGTAAATACAGATAAACTTCCCTGGATTTGTCCTGAGCTCCAGGTAGGGTTTTGTCTCTCCTGACCTTTGGGGAGCTGTGTGGCTCCCTGAAAGCTGGACTCTGCTGGTGCAGCACATCTGCTGCTGTGGAGATTCTTTCCCTTTTTTGGCTGTGGAGATGCTGTTCCTGATGGGATGGGATGGCTCTGTGTGACTCCTGCAGTCTGCTGCTACCTGTAGCAACGTGTTCCTGTGACTCAGAGCTGGCAGCACAAGGTGGCCCCTGGCTCCTGCAGCAGGGAGTGGGATTTCACACCCAAAGGGATTTAACCCTGGGATTTGGTGGTCTCAGGAAGCTGTGTTTGAAGGAGGCATTTTGTCCCTGCTGGTTTGTGGCTTTTGTAGGTGCCTCTCTGGACAGGTTTGTGTCACAGACTCTCACTAAATGTTACCTGTACATCTAAAGTACCTGGTTCTTCTTCAGATCCAATATCCAGAGGACAGTGCAGTCAGTGGAGTGCTGGTTACAGGATTTTAAACCTGTGGGAGCTTCATGGTGTAACAAGAGACATCCCACGACCCTGTCTAGGTCTGCAGGGAATGAAGTGGGGTGTAAATCCATAGGGTACAACTTTCCCCTTAATTTTTTGGCTTAGTCTCTCAGATCTGTCCCTTTCCTCCAGAGATCTCAACAGCTTCTCCAAGTTAATCCTGCCCCCATTACAAGTACCTGACACTGACCTGTGTTTATTTGCTGAAACAGAAATTACAATGAGGAAAACGATGCTTTGTATTTAAAAAACAAACAGGCTTAGCTATATGAAACTATTAATTAGCCCAAATGAAAGAATCTTGGCTCAGAGGTGTCTGGCTCCTTCCTTACACCAATTACAATAAATCTCCTTGCTGCCTCAAATTAGCTCATTCATGAAATAAAGCACAGTGTGCCTCCAGCTCCAGCTGATCCAGAGGCAGATTTCCCGTGCTATGCTTCCCACATCCTGCCCAGGAATTACCAAAAAAACGGGCAAACAACTCCTTGCTTCTCTCCCTTTCATTTATTAGGTGGGAAAGAGCTCCAGCACCACAGCTTGTGCCCACAGCCCTTGTTTTCCAGCACAGTCAGGGGCTGCTGTGCCCCTCACCAGTGTCCCCACAGGAGTCTGGGGACAGGGAGCCACTGTCAGGTGTTCTCCAGTGGCTGGGAGAGGCTGGTGCTGAGGGAATGCTGTACTGGGAAAAGGGAGTTACTGTCACCCACCACAGCTCCTCAACACTTTGCTAGAGAGGAATTATTCCCCCTAATTAAAAGAAAATGCCACAAATAAGAGGTCGTGGTGTGAAATCTAAAGCACCAGCTGTATTGTCACAGGAGCATCTTCCAGTGCTGGCTTTTCTGTACCTGTTACCAGGTCAGCCCCTCTCTGAGCTGTCTTTTGGCCCATAAAAAAAAAGGAATGGACATTTACAATTCCAAGTGCAGCAGAGCTCACTGAAGGGTGACACTGCTGCTCCCACAGCAGGGAGAGCAGCAGGCACCATCCCTGTCCTTGTGGGGCAGGAGGGGCTCTGCTCCCAGCAGCTTCAGCCATGGCAACACGGGCAAGGTTTGCATGGAGATCCCCTCGATAAAGGCATTGCACAAGGAGCATCAGCTGCAGATCCCAGTCATTCCAATGACTCACTGGAGCATTCAGCATCCTCTGGATGTTGTTGCCAGCCAAAGCCCAGTGTCCTTCCAAGCTGTATCCAAGGTGACAGGATTGTCACAGCCCACCTTCCCCCACTGCCTCTGCTGCAGGCCCCTGGACACGCTCCCTTCCCTTTGCTTGTGTCCAATTTCAGACCTGTAACTCCTTTTCCTGCATGGATTCTCTCACTGGAAAAGAGAAATGAGATTTTCTTTGTTTTTTTAATCTACATGTAGATAGATAAAAGGGGCTGCCTTGGCGTGACCTGTGGAAAGTGGGGTTTCTGTCTCTGTGTATATTTGGAGTTCTGAGGAATTATTTGCTCAGTTATTTAATGTATTTATGGCTTAACCCCGTTGTTCCTGGTGCTTCCATGCCGTGGCAGCTTCTCCCTGGTGCTGGGGGCTGCTCCAGCCTCTTCCCTGCCCCTCCCTCCTCATGTTTGGCTGTGGGTCCCTGCAGCCCCTCGGAGGTCACCTGTGCCCTGGGAATTGTCACCTCCTGCACTCACCATTCATTCCAAGGACTTTTCCTTCCTGGCAGCAGCTTCTCCTGGCTGGGTTTGGTGGGAGCAGCTCCTTCCCTGCAATCCCTGCAGGAGGTGAGGGTGAAGTTCAGCCCCAGGCTGAGCAGGAGCTCATGGAAACCCATGGAATGCTCCAAGTCCTGTCAGCTACATTGGGCATCACAAACTTGAAACAAAACCTGCCTTTCCAATAAAAGCTGCTATTGTACAAACTGCTGCTTTGGATTTACTTTTAGTTTGCACCTGTATTTAATTCCAGTTCTCAATGTTAAAATAGGAATGTCATAATTTTATGAAGAAGAGCGATCAGAAAACTTCTCTTTCTGTTGTGATTCTTCTCCTGCCCTCTGGGCAAATGTTATTTTTCTTCCAGAAGTGGTTCTCTGATTATTAGTTGGAGCTGTTTGGGTTTGTGCTGTGCTGGAGTTGCTGCTGATATTTTAAATCCAATGAGAGTAAGTGTTATTAATTGATTTTAGTACCTTGTTTACTCCCTTAATTCCTGCAATGATTTATAAATCCTGTGTTGAGATTCAAACCTGGTGTTCAATAAAAAGCTCATTTCATATCTAACCAGCCTGGGAAGCTGAAATATTTATACCATAATGTAAGTGAAACCTGCTCTGTGGCTGGGATGGGGAAGGTGTCTTACCATATATTGGAAGACATAAAATATTTTTCAGACAATTAAGATACCATTTGGAAAAGCCTGTGGGGAGCAGGAGAAGGGTTGTCCCCCTCAAAGCCAGTGGGGGTGCTCAGAGTAACCCAAGCTAAACCAGGGCACTCTCTTCTTTGGTTTCTGTGGATTTGAGAATGAAGAAAAAACTGGATTTTGAGGGAGGAAAACACTTGTAAAATCTTTTGCTGTAGTGAATACAAGAGGAGCTTTTGCAGTGAAATCCCCACAAGCACTAACACTGTGATATAACCTTGAATGGGGATTTCAGGTGAATTCTTTGTTTCCTCATGTGCTTTATTAGGCAATTTCACTTTTTATAGGTCTAACTTTCACTTGTGTTTAAAGCCAGCCTTTGGTGCATTCTTGGCTGAACATCAGCATCTCCCTCTCCCCTCAGTCCTTGGGCAGTGTGTGTATAAAGTCTAGAGAATAATTCAAAGTGGAGAATTTTTAACCTTCAGTTTTTTAATACCAAAAATGCTGTTAAACTCTACTTTGCCCATTTTTAGGTAAAGTTTAATTTTGTGAGCAGATCTCAGTTTTTAGCATTTTTTTCCCTTTAAAATGTCATGTGTTGGAACATCTCCAGACCAATGATTAATCTTGATTTTCATCCTCTAGTTCCTCACTTACCATTTCCCTGGCTGAAGTTTAACCCCTGACAAATTAGGGAGATGAGTCTCCTGTGTCTGCCTGCCACTGGAACTGGGATCCAGCCATGGAACCTGAGGTGGGAGCAGCTGATGGCAAACCTCACCTTTATTTCAGTGGGGCAAAACGCATCTGGAAAAGCAGGAGAAAACATCCTTCAGCCAGAATTGTTTAAAGGAACTGCTGGGCCTTAGGCTGTTGCTGGGAGCTCCATTAGTGCCATTTGCAACAGGAAACCAACACATGTTCTGGTTTAATCTTTATTGATTTTTTTTTTTTTACAAGTATAGAATCTCATTTAAATCAAGACAGCGATCGCAGCAATCTGCCAGCTCCTCCTCCAGAGGCAACAGAAACTCTGGTGCCTTCTCAGGAGTGGGGCTCTCCCGGGCTCCAGTCACACTCCAAGGGACCAGTCCCTGCCCCTGGAGCCACGGGAAGGCTTCTCCCAGGGAAGGGCTGGGGCTGGAGTCGCTCCTGGCACACTCTGAGCGAGGCCAGGCCTCTGTCACCCACCCTGGGGACAGAGAGGAGCAACCCTGGAATGCAGCATAACCTTGAGGACGGAATGGAGAGAGGCAGGAATGGGCTAAGGCAGGTCCAGAGTGGAGCCAGAGCTGAGGAACCGAGGGGATTCACCCCCTCCCCAGGCTGGGCTGGAATGCTGGCACACACAGCCCAGCTGAGGAACCGAGGGGATTCACCCCCTCCCCAGGCTGGGCTGGAATGCTGGCACACACAGCCCAGCTGAGGAACCGAGGGGATTCACCCCTGCCCCAGGCTGGGCTGGCTGCTGGAATGCTGGCACACACAGCCCAGCCCGGGCAGGGGCCATGCACACATTCCTGAGCGTCTCTTTGGCTGCCCAGCAGCTCCAACCCTCTCGCTTCTGCCTTGAGCCACATCTGGACAAGATCTGTCAACTTTCCACCCACAAAACACACCAGCTTTTTCCAGCAGTTGAAGTGTATTCCAGGACTATTGCCCCGGCATGGAATGAGTGAAAAAGGATCTTGTATTTATTTGATTTGAATTGCTCAATTTCTATTTTACTTGTGGCCGACATGGACTGATTCACTCTTTTTTTTTTTTTTTTGGCTTTTTTTTCCTTTTTTTTTTTTCCCCCTAACTTTGAATACAATTAAGAGCTGACTAAAGATCTCAAACACTATATACTGAGAGTCACTACGGATGTTAAAGAAAACACCAGCACTAGCACCATAGCCCCTGTATTCCTGCCTCCCTGGTGCTTGGAAAACCTGCTGCTGTGGAGCAGGGCCTTGCTAGTGCTGCTCCTGAGCCACTACAGGGTTTTGCAAGGAAGCAAACAAGCTATAACAAAATATCCAGGCTACTACTGCGGCAGGAAGCGCACTTGGGTCATCAGCTCTGCCCAATGCCTCTTAGGCCCTTCCTTGGAGGATCCTAATAAACTGACTAAAAAAAGAAATAAAGACTGAGGCTTTATGGAAGGAATAAACTTATAATGAGACCTGGTTTTGCTAAATCAGAGATGCAGATGGGAAATCCCCATAGAGAAAAATGCTTTGAAGGGAATCGTTGGCCTTGCAGGTTAGTGAGGTGAGACTTGAGGTTCTGCTGTATGGTAAAGAACCAAAGTTGGCTGTAGAAGTAGAAGGGAATGTCTCCAGTCTGGTCGACTCGGAACAGCGCGTCCCTTCTGTTGTGCTTCCCTTCTGCAGTCCCATTAAATTCCCCAGTAAGGCATCAGGGGTCTCCTCTCTCTCTCGTAAACGTCTGGGATGATGCCATAGGGTGTCTGTACCATTTTAACCGTGGTCTTCCCAAAGAGCTTCCTCTCGTAGTCTATCAGCTGCCTCCAGAAGCCCACGTTGGGCCGGATCACGGGGCGCCGCGACTTGACCCAGTTGTAGGCCTCGAAGAGGGAGACCTTGTGGTGCTTCATGAGGAAGGCGATGCAGAGCGTGGCCGACCTGCTGACGCCGGCGGCGCAGTGCACCAGCGTGGCCCCGTGCTTCCGAGCCACGCTCTGGATCTTGTCGGCCACGCTGTCGAAGTACAGGGAGATGGGGGCGTTGGGCATGTCAGCCAAAGGCACTTTCACGTACTCAAACTGGGGCCAGTTGAAGTTGGGGATCTCGATGGTGGCGTTGATGATGCAGGTGACGCCCCGGGACAGCAGCAGGTGGCGGTTGGAGGCCACGCTGCCCCGGCTCAGGTACAGCGAGGGGGTGATCTGGGCGATGCCCCCCAGGGCGCCTTCCGAGAGCATTCGCGGAGCCATCAGAGTTCTCGGCAGGGAGTTGTGGCTTCTGGAGGTCATGGAGGATCGTGGAGCTCAGGCTTCCATTATGGGAAGAGAGCCAAGGGGATCTTCAGCCAAGGGAGGGATTGTCTGAGCTGGTGGCTGCAGGACAGCGAGAGCTCCCACTGCTTAGTCACTGCAAAACACAAGGGAGGCCACATGAGCGGGGAGCTGTCCCTGACCTGCGTCTGTGCCAGGGAACAGGAAAGCCCAGCTGGCCCTGCTGTGGCCTGGCAAAGCTCCGTGGGGAATGTGGGGCTGGATTCACAGTGCTCATTACTGCTGTCCCCCAGGCACTGCCTGGACAGATAGTAACAAAAAAACCTTCCAGCCTAATTAGCCCCAATTACTCGCCAAGGGTTTACCTGTGGGCCCGGACAGCATCTCACCCAGACCAGCATGTGGAAGACAAGCTACACCTTTTCCATGCCTAAACACAGCAGCTTCACAGCTGGCCACAGTTCAAAGGGATGATGAGTAACAGCAGATGCCAGCAATTTCCAGCACGCTGCCCTCTCCCCAGTGCCACCCTTCTCCTTTTTTAGGTGTAGGAAAGGCCCCGCCAAAGCACATAAACAGAGGAAAGTCGCTCGTTAGGAAAGGCAGTGAGTCACGTCCATCCCCATCAGTCACGGCTCTCATGGAGGCAGGGGAAGTGTGGAAAGAGTGACCTGGTTATGTCAGAAGCTGGGAGTAAAACCCAAGAGCAGAGGCTGGGACAGGGGAAGCTCTTGTCCTGCTTTAATGCCTCACTAATGCCTGGCAGTGCTGCAGAGGCCTGGGACTGCCTGCGAGAGCCACACGGGCCAGCAGGGTCCCTGCTCTGCCTCCCCCTGCTCCTTTGGGGCACCTCCAAAGCCAGGGGAGGAGCTGCAGGCAAGGGGATGAGCCCTGGAGTATCAATAATTTTCCAGTCTGTGTGTTCTCTGTTTGGAGAAAGGCTCCAGTCTGTGCAGGCTGGGGAGTCCCTGCCCAGGTACCTCTGAGCCCACCCTGGTGGCACTGGCAGAGCTGAGGGGACTTGGGGGATGCTCAGGGCCTTGGGGAGAGGATCTGTCCCTCCAGCAATTCCTAATTATGTTAAGAGGGTCATGTAAAGGGCTGTGGCTTCCCCAGCCCTCAGCTGTCTGCCCTCATGTTGTGCTCTGGGAAGCACTGGCAGGTCCCAGCAGTGGCTGGTGGTGCTGCCAGTGGATTTTTGGCTCTGTGGTACAGAGCATAACATGGTCTCCTCCGTAGCTCTTCCCTGCTGGCAACTACTTGAGCAGCTCCCAAAGCTGTGGACCCAAAGTTGCCAAAGTTCCTGCCCCAACAAGGTTTTTGTTGCAGCTATGAGTGCTCAGCTTTCCCCTACTGCAGTCACCCAGCTGGAGCAGCAAGGAAAGGTGTGTTTTTTTCAAAGGAATAAAGTTCTTTGAGCAGGGGAAATCCCTGCTCTCAAACAGCTCTTACTGACAATGCAAAGGCTTTGGGCACTTACACTTAGTAACAAAGTCCTGCTGTAAATCACGGAGTGGCACCCCGGTGCTCTGGGCTGCTGAGGCTGGGCTGGCTCATAGAGTGTGTCCAACGCTGAGCTGGGGAGAGAAAAGAGCATGGATTTTACTGGGATCTGCAGTGGGCTCTATTTAGGTGGGTGTCCAAGAACTGGGAGGGAGGACCACGGCTTCCCCACAGAGAGGCTGAGGACTCAGGGTGGCACTTGCTGCCAACGCTGTAATGTCACCAATTCCTGCCAACACAGCACTCAAAATCACAGTGAGCCCAGAGGAATCTGAGGCTGGCACAGAAGTCATGGCTCAAAAAAAAAATGAAGTAATTTAAGTAATTAATTTGCTCTAATGTCCCCTTTAGCATCCAGCCAGGCCCACACAGCTGGGGCAGGTCTGTGTCCTTCTGATGGTGCCCAAGCCACCCACTGGGGACCCCCTGTTCCCCATTCCTGTGAATGGGAAGGGGCAGAGCTGATGCCAGAGCCACAGCACCGTGCTCCCACAAAGCTGAGGATGGGGCCAACATCCCCTTTCTTTCCCCAGAAGCCCCCAGAGCGGAGGTGAATCAGCTGGGAAACGCCGCTGGACCCCGGCAGAGTGAGAGCAGTGCTTGCTCCAAACCAGCTCTGAGCAAGGCAGAGCCTCCAGCTGCTCCCAGGGGAGCTGGAGCACTCCTGAGGCCCTTTGGGAAGGGCTCTGCTGCTTTCCATAAAGTGGTTCCTGTTTGCAGGCAAGAACTTATCCAGGGATTTGCATGTGACAGGCTGGGCTCGCTCTGCAAACTCTGGGGCTGCCACGCCAGCGGCAAACACCTGCTCATCCCATCCCATCCCATCCCATCCCATCCCATCCCATCCCATCCCATCCCATCCCATCCCAGCCTCAGACACCTCCAGGGATCCAGGGGCAGCCACAGCTGCTCTGTCCCACCTGTTCCAACCCAGGTACACACGACATCCCCGGGGCTCGGAATGGCCGACACAGCTCCCGCCCGATCCAGAGCAGCTCTCAGCCAGAAGGCTGGGATGTTTTGGAGAGAAGCTCATTATTGCAGCGAGAGATAAGGCTGCTGTGCCTGCAGACCACGTGCCTGGGGGCTGACGATGCCCGGCGCTGGGGGACAGCCACCCCGGCAGCGGGGCGGGTGCCGCGTCCCCTCAGTGCCGCGCGGCGCTCGCAGCGGGAGCTGGCGGGGATGCCACCGACTGCGACGTGCTGTCTCAGGCATGTGACAGAGCCACGCTGCTGCCCACACACACCAGGCTGAGCAGCTGCTGGCGTGCAGGGAGCTGGGAATGGAAGGGGCACTGTCTGCCTGGGCTGGCTCCGGAGCTCCCCCAGGCTCGCAGGTGTGAGCCTTCATCTGTCCCCAGGGCTGCACCCCTGCATCCCTCCTGCCCGGCCCAAAGTCCCCTGTTCTGTCCCGTGAGAGTCCCTTTGCCTTTCCCAGCACACCCAGGGCTGCACCCCTGCATCCCTCCCGCCCGGCCCAAAGTCCCCTGTTCTGCTCCCGTGAGAGTCCCTTTGCCTTTCCCAGCACACTCGCGTTATCCCACCGCATCCCGCTGTAATCCAGCACTGTTACTCTTCACGCAGCCATTCCCCTCATTGTGCTGGGGCAGAGAAAGAGAAAAGGAATGAAAGGCCTCTTCCCNCCAGAGCCACAGCACCGTGCTCCCACAAAGCTGAGGATGGGGCCAACATCCCCTTTCTTTCCCCAGAAGCCCCCAGAGCGGAGGTGAATCAGCTGGGAAACGCCGCTGGACCCCGGCAGAGTGAGAGCAGTGCTTGCTCCAAACCAGCTCTGAGCAAGGCAGAGCCTCCAGCTGCTCCCAGGGGAGCTGGAGCACTCCTGAGGCCCTTTGGGAAGGGCTCTGCTGCTTTCCATAAAGTGGTTCCTGTTTGCAGGCAAGAACTTATCCAGGGATTTGCATGTGACAGGCTGGGCTCGCTCTGCAAACTCTGGGGCTGCCACGCCAGCGGCAAACCCCTGCTCATCCCATCCCATCCCATCCCATCCCATCCCATCCCATCCCAGCCTCAGACACCTCCAGGGATCCAGGGGCAGCCACAGCTGCTCTGTCCCACCTGTTCCAACCCAGGTACACACGACATCCCCGGGGCTCGGAATGGCCGACACAGCTCCCGCCCGATCCAGAGCAGCTCTCAGCCAGAAGGCTGGGATGTTTTGGAGAGAAGCTCATTATTGCAGCGAGAGATAAGGCTGCTGTGCCTGCAGACCACGTGCCTGGGGGCTGACGATGCCCGGCGCTGGGGGACAGCCACCCCGGCAGCGGGGCGGGTGCCGCGTCCCCTCAGTGCCGCGCGGCGCTCGCAGCGGGAGCTGGCGGGGATGCCACCGACTGCGACGTGCTGTCTCAGGCATGTGACAGAGCCACGCTGCTGCCCACACACACCAGGCTGAGCAGCTGCTGGCGTGCAGGGAGCTGGGAATGGAAGGGGCACTGTCTGCCTGGGCTGGCTCCGGAGCTCCCCCAGGCTCGCAGGTGTGAGCCTTCATCTGTCCCCAGGGCTGCACCCCTGCATCCCTCCTGCCCGGCCCAAAGTCCCCTGTTCTGTCCCGTGAGAGTCCCTTTGCCTTTCCCAGCACACCCAGGGCTGCACCCCTGCATCCCTCCCGCCCGGCCCAAAGTCCCCTGTTCTGCTCCCGTGAGAGTCCCTTTGCCTTTCCCAGCACACCCAGGGCTGCACCCCTGCATCCCTCCCACCCGGCCCAAAGTCCCCTGTTCTGCTCCCGTGAGAGTCCCTTTGCCTTTCCCAGCACACTTGCGTTATCCCACCGCATCCCGCTGTAATCCAGCACTGTTACTCTTCACGCAGCCATTCCCCTCATTGTGCTGGGGCAGAGAAAGAGAAAAGGAATGAAAGGCCTCTTCCCAGCCGTTGCCGAGTGCAGAAAAAAAAGAAGAAAATCGCTGAAGATGGAACAAAGCACGCACACAGCCCGGCGTGGCTGTGCCTGGGAAGGCCGATGGCACAAGAGGCTCCTGGCAGGGCACAGGGAGGGGCACTGGCTGCCCCTTCAGCCACTGCACTGCCAGGGTACAGCCAGGGTGCACCACCTCATGTGAAATAAAACCCCCACTGCTCCTTGGTTGGGGTTTCTGAGTGCTGGCGTGGGCTGGGGACTCACACCAGCCGGTGCCCCGGGGTGCTGGAGCCTGTCCGAGGGCTGGATCCAGAGGAGCTGGAATGTCACCGGGGTTTCCTGCAAAGGGCTGACATTCCCAGAGGGTGCAGATGGTTCTTCTGAAGAAGACTGGCTGGCAGTGGGCCGGTAGCAACCAGGTGTTCCTGCCATCACATCCTCCTTTTTCTGGGCTGACTCCAGTTAATGAATTAATTAATCTTGTAGCAGCCCTGACCCACAGTAAATCTCTTTCCAGACTGTGCCTTGGTCTTGCCCGTGCACAGAGCCCAGACAGTGCCCTGTGGGGAGGGCTGGGATGCCGGGGTGGCAGTGGGACCCTGTGGTGGCAGGGGGTCCCTGATGCAGCGGGGGCAGGACTGGAGCAGCCTCCTCCCTCCCCGGCAGACTGGTGGGTTCTGCCATTTCCCTCCTCTGCATAATCAGGGGTGGGGGAAGCCAGAGGCTAATTACAGCCTGGAGAACACCCTGCTCTTCAAAGCCTCCAGGTCCTTTCCCAGTGCTCCTGGCCAGCGCCATCCTCAGGTTTATGGTGAGGGGGACACTTCTCCAGCCCCCATGCAGCCTGGATCTCATCCTGCACCCACCGGCTCCCCGCAGCTCTCAGGTGTACCTTCTGCTGCACCTCCAGGCTGAGCTTTGTGGTTCCCCTGTCTCAGGAGGAGAGGCAGGTGCCTAGCCCGGGGTAGCTGCTCCCATGGAAGGTTGGCTGTATCCCACCTGGCCTGGATCTCCTGGCCTCAGAGCAGCTCCTTTCCAGGTAAGAGGATTTCCAAAGCAATGCAGCAATCCCGATGCCGTGGTTGGTGTTTTGGTGGTGCAGCCCCTCAGAAAGGTTGCTGCCGGCAACGCTCATGGCTCTGCTCTTCCAAATCTTGCAACAGCTGGAGTTTGTTTCTCTTGCTTTCATTCCTGGGAATGCAGTCCTGTTAACAAAGGCTGAAATTCCCACGGGAACGCATTGCTGGTTCCTGGACCTCCTGAGAAAGACTTGAAAACACCTCTGGAAGCTCAAATGACAAACAGGGTGAGTTTGTGAGTTAAATACTGTGATCTCCAGGACAGGAGGGAGAACTGGTTGGGCTCTAGACAATGAGTTGGCAAGTCTGAGCTTCTGCCTTCTTATTCTGGTGCTGCTGGGTGGTTTGCTCTGATTTTTAAGGGTTTTTTTGTTTGTTTGTTTTTTAACGCAGCTCCTCTGTCTTGAGGGCGGAGGCTGTGGCTTGTCCCTGAGGGACTTGAGTTTCTGTTGGGTTGCGTGGCAGTGACACACAACCACGGGGCTGGCACCTGGACAGGTGAGAGCTCCCCCAGGCCTCTCTCCCTCTGGACCAGGGGTTCAGTGCAGGGTGGGCCCTGCTCTGCTCACGGAACAGAGACACTGAAGCCCCTGGTTTAATTCGCAGATCGTCATCTGGGATTTGAAGCAGGTTTGTGGGCTGGGTGTGCAAAATGTCAGTACTGAGGCAAGGCTTCTGCCCCCTCCCAGGAGAGGAAAAGTTATTCATTTTGGAGATGACAAATGCTCTCTAATCCTGCAGTAAAGAGAAGAGTCAATATCGCAGGCGCTGAATGAACGAGCCTGTTCAGGGCTCTTCCCAGCCAGGCTGAACAGCAAATTGCTTCAGAAATGGTCCTGGAGAGTGGCATTTCAAATAAATTTCAGCAGAAAGCACAAACTGCAGCCATTCTCAGGTCAGGGCTTGCTTGTGCTGAGTCCAAGGGAGCCCAAAGCAGAGCCGGGAGGGGAGAGAACGTGTGGGAGCCGCCGGCTCCTCTTCCCAGCCCTTGGCTCTGCTGGGACTCTGCTCTCCTGCCTTTGGTTGTGCTCTTGGAGCCATTACAGGCTCCTCTCGAGTGGGTCAGAGCCATCAGCGCATCCTCACGATGGAAAGGTCGAGTGGTTTGGGTTTGGAATGGGAAAGAAGGAAGGGGAGCAGGCGGGGTGATCTGGGCTGAGACAGAGGATGCTGTGACCAACCCCCGATTGATTCTGCTGGCAGCCTGCTGCCTCTCCGAGCAGGATGGGAGCTGTCAGATGTTAAATCAAGATAATAATCTGTCTGCCCGGAGCTCTGAGCAGGCTCGGCTGCTTGTGCAGCTCCCAGCACAGCCGGGTCCCCGCGCTTGCCAGAACACACCAGTAACTTCCCAGAGGATCCACAAAAAGGGGAATCGTGCCCAAAACGCACAGCAAGACACCCTGCAAACAGTCCAGGGCTCTCCTGGGAGGCTCAACGAGCCCAGATCGAGCAGTTTAGTCTGCAAGCACAGAGTCGTGCCTGCGCCCCGTGCCTGGAATCCCAGCTGCTCCCAGAGCCGAGGCAGCTCCCAGGGCTGCAGGGCTGGCGATCCCTCAGGAGCCTGTCCCAGCCTGCTGCCTTCGGAGGGGTGACAGCTGACACTCCTGCATCACGGCCGTGTCCCTCCCGCTGGCACGGGTGCCCTGGGTGAGGCCAGGGCTTGGCAAGGCTCACCTGCTGCCTCCTGCCTCTGCTGAGGATGAGCCACCCTCGCTCCACAGCCAGGCTCTGCTCCCGCATGGCAGCACCGAGCCTCGGGCTGGCACCAGGCTTAGGGGTGGTGACTCTAACCCAGCTGAGCAGTGTCTGAGTGCTCTGCCAGCCCCTTGTCCCCTCCTTGCTCTGCCAGCCAAAGGCTCACTCCCCGACTGCCATTCTCCCAGCAGGAAAAATGGGCGGTGAGATTTTTGCAAGGATCCATCTGAGGATGCCACTTGGCACCATGGGCAGGGTCCCAGGCTGCCAGGCAGGGCGGCAGCCTCTCGATTCCCACTGTCACCAACTCCTGTGACAGCAGAGCCGCCCACGGCCACGCTGTGATCCCTGTCACCCTGTGATCCCTGCTACGCTGTGATCCTGCCATGCAGCCACCCCCTCCACAGCAGGAACAGGCACTGCTCCCTCTCCAGTTGGCAGCTGGATCCTGCCAGCTGCCAGCCCAACCTCTGGCCACAGGGAGAGCTCCTGCCACAGGGACAGAGAGAGACGGGCAGCGGGCGCAACCTGGAGCGTGCTGGTATTTATAAATCCTTGCTCTGCTCTGAGGACAAGCCTCCCTCGGCAAGCAGCAAGAGGATTTGATGCAAGAAAAACAAACCATCTTTCTTTTAAACGCCACGTCTGTGCTTTCAGAGCCACGGGCTGTGCATGCCACGCTCTGTGCTGCTTGCTGGGAGAGCACAGCGGGGGCATGGGGCTCCCCCAGCACGGAGCAGTGGCGTGGCCACCTGCATCCTGCTTAAGAACTCCTGGGAGGTGCATGAAATGCTTTAGAAAGCAGAACTAAGCTCTGAGGAGGCACGAACGGGATCGACAGTTGCGTGCAGCATCAGTTCCCTACTCGGCTGAGCACTGAGGGCTGTTTTCCAACCCCGAGTGGCGATACCGCCTCTTCTGGAGCACTACAGATTATTCCAGTGCCAGCTGATGGCATCTGGATTGCAGGTGGAGTTTAGGAAAGCTACATCCCCTGCTCCCTGTGCCCAAGTGTGACCCCAGGGGACGTGGATGGAGAGCAGGGGGGGTACATTCAGGAGCAGACCCATGCCTGGCTCCAGCTCCCAGGGTGCTGCAAGATGGAGCCTTGTTTTTTCCGGCGCCGTGCCCTGCGCAGTCACAGCTGACAGGAGGGACACAATCTCTTCCCTGTTAGCAGAACAAAACACAGGGACCTGGTGTGTTTGCTCGTGTGTGACCCTGCCAGGCCCAGGGCTGTGCCTGCTGCTCGTGGGGCTCTGCCCCAGCCCACCCCAGAGTCCATAAAATTGAAGGCAGCTGCAAATTCACTGCAACGTGTCCTGGAAATGGTCTGGTGCCTCCATGCTGGCCTCACCCGGGCCTTTTCCAGGGGCAGTGCCAACTGGTGCACGCTCTCAGCTGCCTGGCTTCTCAGGGGGTCCCAAAGCTGGCACTCTGAGGAACCTGATGGTGACACATTCCCCTCCGGAGGAATTCCCGGTGGGCAGGAGCTGCCCACGCTTTCCCCAGGCTGGGCAGGGGCTGGCAGGATAAGGGTGGGAGCAGCGGGATGTGCCCACAGCAGCTGTAAGGAATGAGGTCAGCTCTGAGCACATCCATGGGGTTGTGTCGGGTAACAGGAAGAGAGGCCAGTTTTAATCAGTTAGGGGGAAACTGAGTTTACACGTGGAGCTTCCCCTGTGAGCAGCGTGGGGCCAGCGCCCCTTGGCTCCCAGGAGTCACTCTGGCTGCTCCAGGCTGGGGGGAATTCTCTTTTTCAGGGATGCTGTGCAAATTCACATTTCCTCCAAAGTGAGGGACCTGCAGACCTCCCCACACTGCAGGGTGGAATGGTGAAAATAAATGAGAATTAATTCTCATTAGCCTGGGAACCATGACCCACCTAGCCTAGGGGTGACTGTGGCAGTACCTGTTGATCCTTCCTGCTGGGAACCCCAGACCCCTGCCTGAATATTATCGTTTTACACTATTTTTAAAGCAGGGGAGTAGCTGTGTGAGCAGAGCCCACGCACTGCCTGCACTACAGGTGCCCCGGGAAGGGTGGGCAGTGCCTTTGCCTCCCAGTTCCTGGCTTTATTCCCAAGCATCCAGGGAGCTGGGGCTCCTATTCAGAGAGTCCTCAGCTATTTCCAAATGCCAGAGCCCTCTCTGCACGTTATGGTGGCTCAGAGTGTCCTTTACAAAGCGATAAATGGGCGTGTGTGTGCTGAGGGTTGTGTACCTGGAGAGGAGGGGCTGGCAGAAGCTCCTGTGCCTGGTTTGAGGTGTTACCCCTCCCTCCTAAGGGAAAACCACCCTGGAGAGAAAGGCCTGCAGTGGTGGCAGGTAGCCTGGAAGGCTTCTCTGGTGAGCAGCCTTTAGTAGATGGCTCTGGTGGGGTCAGCGTGTGGTGCTCCCAGGCTCCACTGCCCTGCCCAGGTGCCTTTTCCCCACTCCTCATTCCCAGCCTCTTTCTGCATGCCCAGGTGTGCAGGTGGCTGGTTCCCTGGGACAAAGCTGGTTCTGGCTCCCAGAGCAGAGACCTGAGATGTTTTGGTGCCAGCTCTGCATCCCTTTCCTCCCTCCCGTGGAGCCTGGTTCAGGCAGAAGATTTCCCCCCACACCCTGTACGTTTCTAGCACTAGAGCAGCATGAGCTCTCTGGCTTTCCAGCTCCGAGATTCCAGCTGGGATCAGGTATTGAATTAAGGCATGCAAATTTCCATCTTGCCTTGACCAACGAGGAAGCAGTGGCAGAGCCCAGAGCAGACCCCGCAGCACAGCGAGGGCTCAGATGAAATCCCCAGGATTTCACCTTTGTTCCTGGAGAAAACACCGGGATGCCTGTGTCCCTGTCCAGGACCCAGGTGAGCCCTCGGGGGCAGGAAGGACAGGCAGAGCTGCACGTTCACACCTTCCAGGCATAAATCGATTAAAACCTGCTGCATTACTGCTCCCCTGACGTTCACCAGGGTCACGTCGGCCAAGTCGTGGCAGCAGATCTCTCTGCCAGCGGGGAACAGCACGTGTCCCCCAAATTAGGGATCCCTCCTTCTCATTCCTTGGGAACCAGAGTGCCACAGAGCCCGTCTCAACCACCGTCCCAACCACCGGGAACGCAGCAAACACCAAGGTTTACAGCGAGGCCTGGGGGAGGAATCCACTCCCTGCCAGAGCAGGGGCAGCTGGTCCGATGTATCATAAGGGAAAACAGTGTTTTGCCAGTGCTAATCCTCCACCATTCCTGAGGCAGGGGCATTAGGGATAAACTGAACTTGCAACATGATATTAAGGCATCTGCCAACACTCAAACCTCCAGAATAAAAGGCTCATTTGCTGCCCAGTCGAACAGGTTATAATCCTGCCCCATCTCCCTACAGCCAAATGCCACTCATTGATTACTGGTGTTGCTCAAAGCAGCTGCTCCGGAGCTGAGTCAAGGGCCGTGCACGCAACCGGGCTGGATGCGAGGCCGGGCAGCTGCAGGCACCCGCCGGGGCTTGGGGACACCGGGGTGCCCTGGGAGCTGGGGCTGTGGAGGGCAGGAGCCAGGGATGGGAGCCAGGGCAGGAGCCAGGGATGGGAGCTCCATTCCAGCACGCAGAAGGGCAGAAGCCAGGGAGGGGTGCAAGGGCAGGAGCCAGGGAGGGGTGCCCACGGCAGGATCCGGGGATGGGTGCCGAGCTGGGGGTGCCGAGGGAAGGAGCCAGAGGTGGCTGCTGAGGCAGGAATGGGTGGGACGGCAGGATCCAGGGACGGAGCCCTGTTACAGCACAGCCCGCGGTGGGGCTGGCTCCACGTCGAGGAACCCCCGGAGCTGTGCCCGCGGCTGCTCTGGCGCAGCTCGGAGGTGCCCCCGCTCTCAGCCGGGCTCAGCCGGGCTTTGAGCAGCGGCCCCCGCGTTCTTTGCCGCGTCCCGCTCCTTCGGGCACGCCGGCAGCGCCGCCGCTGCCCCGTCCCGCCGCAGCGGGGCCGCTGTCCCACGGCACAGCCCCGGTACCCTGAGCCCGGCGGGCATCCCAACCTCCCCGCGTCCCGTCCCGTCCGCCGAGGGACCCTCCGGAGGGCACCGTAAGCGAGCGGGGCGGCTGGGGNGGGACCGGAGCCCATGTGGGGACGGGAGCCCATGTGGGGACAGCGGGGCCGTGTGGGGACAGCGGGGCCGTGTGGGGACCGGAGCCCATGTGGGGACGGGAGCCCATGTGGGGACAGCGGGGCCGTGTGGGGACAGCGGGGCCGTGTGGGGACCGGAGCCCATGTGGGGACGGGAGCCCATGTGGGGACAGCGGGGCCGTGTGGGGACAGCGGGGCCGTGTGGGGACCGGAGCCCATGTGGGGACGGGAGCCCATGTGGGGACAGCGGGGCCGTGTGGGGACAGCGGGGCCGTGTGGGGACCGGAGCCCATGTGGGGACGGGAGCCCATGTGGGGACAGCGGGGCCGTGTGGGGACAGCGGGGCCGTGTGGGGACCGGAGCCCATGTGGGGACGGGAGCCCATGTGGGGACAGCGGGGCCGTGTGGGGACAGCGGGGCCATGTGGGGACAGCGGGGCCGTGTGGGGACCGGAGCCCCTGTGGGGAAACCGGGGTCCTGTGGGGATGGGAAGTAGGGGGCTCCCAGTGGGGACATGACGGGGTCGCTGTGGGGTAGGACTGTGTGTGGGGACATGCAGGAGTCACCGTGGGGATGGGGACAACTGAGGGTTCCTGTGGAGAAAACACGGGGTCTCTGCGGGGAAAGGGAGAAGTGGGGCGTCCTGTGGGGCACATGAGGGTCCCGGTGGGGATGTGACTCTCTGCGGGGACAAGTGGGGGTCCCTGTGGGGATGGAGGCAATGGGGATCCCAGTGGGGACATGGCGAGTGCCCTGTGGGGGTGGGATGTGTGGAAGTCAGTGAAGGGACATGGCAGGGAGGGGTGGTCCCTGTGGGCACAGGCATGTGGCAGGGTCCCAGTGGGGACAGGACAGCATGGCAGGGTCCAGGACATCCCTTGTGAGGGATGGGACATGCCATGTCTCTGTGGGGACCCTGCCAGCATGTGTGGGGACAAGATGGGGTCCCTTTGGGGATGAGGATGTGCCAGAGTCCCTCGGCTCGATGGGTGCTCACTGGGGATGGGGCCAGCCCTGAAAGAGACAGAGAGAGGAACCTGCTTTTTGTGACTCAGGACATCCCAAGCCACAGCTCCTCCCCACACTGGGAGCACAGTGAAGGAATGTCAGGTGGTCCTGAGGCTCCCAGGGCTTCTTGTGGCACCACCCTGGGGGCCAAGCTGGATCCTTGCCCAGGGCAGGATGGGCTCAGGTCCCTGTGGAGGGATGCCGTGGGCTGGGATCCCCAAGGAGGGATGCCATGGGCTGGGATCCCCAAGGAGGGATACCATGGACCGGGATCTCCAAGGAGTGATGCCATGGACTGGGATCCCTGTGGACGGATGCCGTGGGTTAGGGAATCCACACAGCAAAGGGGAGAGAGAGTTTGTCTTCAGCTGCAACTGTGGTATTGAGGTGACGGCTCTGCTCCCACTGCCTCACCACCATGGCAGGGACGGGACAAGGCTGGCACTGGCAGAGGAGGAGGAGGAGGGGGGAGGAGGAGGGGGAGGAGGGGGGCAGGGTCTG
>VXAX01003039.1:16572-42615 GCA_013399835.1 Leptocoma aspasia | reverse complement strand
CAAGGCGGGCACGGGGAGAGGAGGAGGAGGAGGTGGGAGGAGGAGGTGGAGGAGGAGGGCAGCGTCTGCCTTAACCCCGCGGCTGCTGGAGTGAAGCGTGGCCACCCCAGCCCGCTTTTGTTCGCTTTCTGGTTTTGTTGTCGCACGCTCCGACTGAAATAGCCCAAATCCCTCATAGGAAGCTTCCCCCAGCCCGAGCCCTTGGCTGGTATCTCGCTCGGGCAGGTTTCATGACTCAGCAGCCCAGATGGAGCCGTCCCTCACAGCCCTCAGCTCCAAATCTGTTTATTGCTCCAGAGGCTGTTTTTCCAAGAACCTCGCTGCTTTATAGCAGCCAGAGCTCTCCCTTAAAACCCTGCCTCTCCAGCGAGGGCTCGCGTCACACTCTGCGCGGAGGTGGGCGAGGAACAAAAATAGACAAATTAAGAAAACCTCAAAAGGCCAAAAAATGAAAATGTGAGGGTTTTGGCTCTCTAAGCTCAAGGTTTGCTTTGCCTCTGCGTTGCATCACTTCTGCTGCCTTCCTTGGAGCTGCACCATCTCATCCCGGGGATGAATCCCCAGGTGATCACAGGTCTGTGAGGAGCTGAGAGGCAGCTGAGCCCCCGGGGTGTCCCCCTGGAGCTGGGGTCCCCGGGCTGGGGGCTCGGAGCCCTGGCAGTGCAAGCCTGGGGTGGTGTTTATTGGCCACGGGCAGCGTAGGGAGAGATGAGGATGGGGTTTGAGTGGCAGCCTGTGGGATTCCCTGCGCAAGCATCTAAACCCCTCATTCCCCCTCACCACCTCTGAATGAGAAAAAGGCTCTTGCACAGCTCCAGTTGCTCATCCTGGGCAGTTTTTAACTACTCACACAACTGCAAAGGTGTTTTTAATGCTGGTGCAACTTGTGCTTTTAACCTTCACCCTGCCGGGGGCATTATGTATGTTTGGTGTGGGACAGAGGATGCAAAGAAGGAAACCTGGGAGGCCTTTGACCCAGGGACACAGCAGAGAACGAAGCTAAAAGGGAATGTCAGCTCCTTCCCACACTCAAGCCTGGCCAGGGGACAGCAGGGCCCCTTTGGGACCACCAGCCCTGGGAAGGCAGCCTGAGCTCCCACCCGTACAGCCCAGGGGTTGTGGGGCAGCAGCAGCTCTCCTCTAAGGTGGACATCCTGTTGTGGAGAGGTTTTCCCCCTTCCCATAGGAACTGTGCATCTTGGAAAAGTTCTGAAGACAGTATAGGGACAAGCTGCTCAAAGTGGTGACAGATGACACTCCACGGTGCCTTTGGGGGTGATGGCTTTGGAAGGGTCTGGACTTGGACTCTGGTCCTTGTGGGTCAGGATATTCTGTGAACCCAGTTTACCCAGCCCAGCCTGGCAGATGCCCGCTGGCTTTGCTGCGGTGAGCACAGCCCGGTGGGTTCCTGGCACATTCCCGAAGGGTGTGCCTGACCACCGGCCATTAGCTGGTCATTAGGGCTTTTATCTTAATCACAGGTGTTCTCCTGCTCTGGCTCCGGGTGTGCTCAGGGTCACGCAGGCCTGCTGAGAGGGATCCATCCATCCATCCATCCATCCATCCATCCATCCATCCATCCATCCATCCATCCATCCATCCATCCATCCATCCATCCATCCATCCCCTCCAGTTTCCATGGCTATGCCGGAATTTACTCTTCCCCACCTTAGACCTGCACCTCTGTGATGTCTAAAAAGGTGTGAGGCAAAAAGCCCAGGGACTGGGACCTCATGCTTTTGGGAGCAACAACTGCATCCAGGGTGGTCGCAGCGCGGAGCGACAGGCGCTGAGCACCCCGGCAGCACCCACAGCCCAGCCGGAGGGAGCCTTGGAGGGGCTGGTTTGGGGTGCTGCCTTCTCTCCTGGCCTCGCTGAGGGCAGCAGGGACCCAGGGGAGGCAGCGATGCTCCTCTGGGGATGAATCCCGGGCGGGGCCATCGGCCGCCTGGGCTCGATGCGAGGTGACAGCGCCGAGCAGAGATCCCCGAGCAGGCGCAGCTCCTTAATGGGCGAGAACAAAACCCAGGCTGAGGTCACCACGTGGGGCTTTGGTGGCCGAATGTGGGTCAGCAGAGGCCTCGCTGGGGAGGCAGGAATGTCACAGCTCCACAGGGATGTCAAGCACGGCAGGGCAGTCACAGCACGGCAGGGGTTTGTTGGCTTTCCAGCGGCACAAGGAGCAATCCAAGCTCCCTGGGCAGGAGGATTTTGGCTGAGGGGCTCCCAGGATGTGGCCATGAGGGTGTGTCACCCTTTCCAAATCCACGGGGTGCTTTGAGCCGTGGGGCCAGTGGGTGAAGTGAGAAGTGTTTCCACAGCCCGGGTGTGTTGGGCTGTGGGGAGCCACACATGTGCCACAAGCTTAGTCACCACCGGGGCCATCCCTGTGCCCTGCCCTGCATGCCAGGATCCCTGCCTGCTCCTGGCCACCCAGGTGCCTCATGGAGGAAAGCACTGTCCCCCAAGGCCAGTCTGACGGACTGATGGGTGACCGTGGGCTCTACAGGGTCAGGAGGAGCAGCTCTGCTGCCGTTTGCTTGTGTTTGTTGCATGTGGGGTCCCCTTATTGCGTTGGCTGGCCCCTCGCTAGGCAGAGGGAAGCAGGGATGCTGTGTGGTGCAGGGACCCCGTGGCGTGGGCTGTGTTTTGGCAGCTGCCTCAGTGAGACGCCGGGCACAGAGGGGTGCCAGGGTGCTGCTTTGTCTCGGGAGGGTGGGGTGAGTTTCATCGGGTGCTCGCCCACTGAGTCAGGGGCTGAGCAGCCACGTGAGCCGTGCCCGTGCCCCGCGTGCCCCCAGCCCGGCCGGGGATGCTCCGTGTCCTGCCCGGCCCCTCTCTCCACAGCCCGGGGCCGGCTCTGTGGCCGGGCTGGGAGCACACTGACACGGCCTGGCAGCTCAGCTCCCCAGGGCACTGGCTGCTCCCTCCCCATCGCAGCCTGCACATCGCTGCCTGCCTCCTGGGCAGCTGAGCTGGGGGCTGGCCCGCCCCAGGGACCCCAGACATCCCCTGGGAGCTCGGCCTGGAGGGTGCTCTGGCAGTGCCTGCCCCTTCAACACTGCATGAGGTGCTCTGAGCTCCCATCCATTCCCATTTCACTCCCATTGGGGAGTGCTGGCGCCTAGTTCATAAAACATTGACTTTCCAGACAGGCTTTGCAAAAGAAATGAGATGTTGGTGATTGTACAGAGAGCTCAGGAGATTCCAGGGTGCATTCCCTAGAGCAAAGGGTGCTCACAATCCTTGTCTGTGGCCATGGAGAGCCTGTGCTGGGGCAGGCATTGCCCAACAGCTCCCACTCTGTGAGACCCAAAATGCTGGACACCAGTGTACTCTGAGCTGCTGCTTGACCCCATCTCTGTGTTCCCCATGCTCTTCTGACTCCTTGCTGGGTTCCCACATGGTGCCAACCCAGCGCTGCCAGATGTGACAAAACACAGCTGGGATGTGTGGCCTGGCCGTGGTTCCCCTGTGGAAGTGTGCTTGCCTCCCTGGGCAGCAGCCAGGTGGGAAGAGGCCCAGGGGGCTGGGGGCTGCAGGAATTCCTGTGCCTGGTGCTGCTGATGGGCTCACTCCCAGCACTGTCCATCAGCTCCAGTCACGGGGAGGGCTGTGGGAATGTGCTTTGCCTGTGCCACTGCGTGTGCTTTCTCCACAGTCACTAATAAATCCATGCTGGCTTTTCCTGGAAGGTCACCCAGCCAGTTTGCTGGAAGGCCAGAGATCACTGTGGGGCATCACCACGGGGTTTGGATTTTTCCCTTTTCACTTCTCACCAAGCAGGCAGCCTGGGGTTTCTCTTAACCACGGCTCAAAAGCTGCTGCTCCAGCGTGTTGTTTTCTCCCAAGGAGTCGGTTTAGGTTTCACGGGCCCCTCCCGATGGGAATTTGAGCAGGCACTAAAACTAGGGCTCCTTGTGTGCTATGTTATCGGCGTTATCTGCTCCGTGGGGAGCAGGAGCCGGTGCTGGGGCGGCAGGAGCCCCCGGGATCTGCTCCAGGCAGCCCCCACCGCCCGGGCTGAGTCACCAGCGGGCCCAGTGCGTTTGCTGCTGGGGTGACGGCAGCTGTGAGTCCCAAAAAAAACCCCCAGCACTGATGCTTTAATGACAGGCGGATAACAGCCCCGGGAAGACTCATTCCGTGCATACCTCAGCGCTGTGACTAAGCCCGCGCTGGGCTGGAGCAGCCGCAGCCTCCCCGCGTCACCCCGGCCCTGGTGTCACCGATTCTGCAGGTGCCACCATCCCAAAGTGCCCATCTCCCGCCTGTCTCCAGCCTCGTTCCATATTTCGTGTTTGATGTCCACCTGAGTCTGTAATGAAGGATCTGCACCCCCAGCCGTGAGCCCGGAGGGCAGCGAGGGCTGGCGTTCCCCAGGCACAGGCAGCAGCCCCCCAAACCAACCCCAGCTGATCCCAACATGGCTCCAGTGCTCCTTTACTGCCTTTGGGTGCAAGTCACCCGAAAGGCTGGGCAAAAGAAAGGCAGTTTGGCTGTTTAATGTTAAAAGACAAGTGGGAAAAACATTCCCAAGGTTTTACAGCTTACTGTGCCCTCTCCCTTCGCATCCCCAGTCTCAATTTCTAGACTTTAATCTTCAACACGTCGTTTATTACTGCTGCTTTTCTTTAAATAGTAATATTTGCTAGGAAATGCAGTGGCTGCATCCCTATGGCCGCTGCTGGGCGTTTATCTCCTCTCTCCTGGTGAGGAGCTGATGGATATAGATCCAGGCAGCTGTGTGACCTTTACAGTCTCACTCGAGTCCAGGGATGTGGATGTAAGATTGTTTCAAGTCATTTTGATTTTATTACAAACCAAAATACTTCACATTCAATGGCACCTCAGGTCCACAGGATAATTACTCTAGGGGAACAAACAACAACCCAAATCTCAACACCTCAGATTGGTATTGGTGCAGCTGTAGCTCAGTCAGGCTCTTCCACGAGATCCCAAACTTGGGAGCATCCAACACCCCACCTGCTTTGGCTCCCAGGTTTCCCGTGGGACATTATTCCAGCATTACACCTTAGCAGGAAGCTGTCTGACAAACAATTTACTGTTCAATAAACACACAAGCTGCACCTGCAGAGAGCCATCTTCATCACCCAACTGGCTGCCAAATCCAAGCGTTTGGTGCTGAAGCTCCTGGACCAGCTGATGTGATGGGGGCTGTGTTTGAGCAGTTACTCACGGCACCTCCTCAGGCAGGTCACTGGTAACACCGAGGGAATAAAACCCCACAAACAGGAGCTTTGTGATCTTCACTCCTTTTTTGTGGGCGAACATCAGGGTCCCGAGAACATTTTTACTCCTGTTCCCAAAAGCTCCAGTGGCTGTAGCTTCCAGCCTTCCCAAGAAGCAGAAGACTGAAACCGAGGGATTGTATTTAACCTGACACCCCCAAATCACAGGGGGAGCAGCTGAAGCTCCTTGGTTGGTGCAGAGCCCTCCTGCTGGGATATGTGCTAATATCACATAAAAGTAACAACTGTTGAGGAGCTTCCCTGCCATGTCCTTTTCCATCCTTTATCACAATTAAGTTAAAAAGACCGGACCACTGCAAACTCTATTTTTACACCCTCGGGCACGTGCTGTCGCCTCTGAAAGCTGCTGCTGATTTAGGAAGGAACACAAGGAGGGAGGGACTGCATTTCTATACCCTGTACTGCAAAAAGTGTGACTCTGTCCTTATTCTTTGTCACCATCAGCAGAAAAGTACCGTGATCCTCTCTGCAGTCACAGGAGGTGTGAGGAATGAATGCCCATTCACGTTTGAGATCAGCTTAAATGGCACGTGATCCTTCCCAGGGCTGCCAGGCAGAGGAATCCTGACAACAGCAGAGTCAAAAGGAACCCAGACAAATGTCAGCATTCATACAATTTAACAAAGCTCCCTACTTGTTTTTACAAAAAAAAAAAAAGAAAAGCCCCGAAAGGTTTTTTAAACAAAAGGAAATGTCCTTCATTCAACACTGCTAAGATCTTTCAGCGCTGTCAAAGCGACTTCAAAGCTTCTCCACATCTGCCTGCTCCAGCCAAGCACTGCTGCCTGTCCTCAGGCCTTTGTGATGTACCCTTCTCTGATCAGGAAGTCATAGATTTTCCTGGTTTTGTTCACATCAATCTTGATGAGGGCTCGAGCCTGCGCCAGTCTCAGGCCTCCCTGTTTGTTGCACTCGTTCACTAAAGCAGCTTTATATTCCAAATAGGCTCCAGGGACCAGCCTCACCATCTGACAGAGCTGCAAGACAAAAGGTGAAGTTAATAAACACCAACACTTGTCATGTTCTTCCATTCCCAGAGCCCTGCTGGGGGGGGAACACGGGGAGTATTTTCCTGAGAACAATTCCAGTGTTTCTTTGCACAGGGGAAGCACACGGGAATGCCATGAGGAGCTGTTTGGATCCACAGGTAGGGAAGGGAGGAGCCTGCTGGCTGCTGCATTCAGAAACATTCCTGGTGGAAAAATAAAGGAGGAGGATGAAAGCAAGCCCTGGGCTCGCCGGAGCACAGCTCTGAGTGTGTCCTGTGTGGGCGTTGCTCCTTCCAAAGCCTGGGAAGCACACATGCCAGACTTGGAAGCAACTGGGCTCGCTGGCTGGGAGCCAGGGAGGGCATCTGGCTGCTAATCCCCTGCAGACTCAGGCTCTAATACCTTCTACAAAAGCAGCTCTGCCTGCCCCCTCCAGAAGTCTGGCATGGAAGCTGTGCAGGGAAGGCATTCCGAGGTTGGAAGTTTGGTAAGGAATGGCTCTGCACAGCCCCTGAGCTGTTTGGCTGCACAGCTCCTGCTCAGCTCCCAAATTCCAGCTGCCTTCCAGGAGCACGGCGCTGCTCCCGCTGGAGAAACTGTCTGTCTCCTCCCTTTAATAAGGAAATGCTTCATGCTCATTCCTCACGGATAGGAAATTGCAGAATTCCTCAGACCTCAGACTTTCTGTCTCAGCTGACCAGGAAACCAGATTCCACACACACACTGATGCCCTGCTACCATTATTCCTGTGCTGAATGGAGCCAGAAATGCCAGTTCCACACGGAGCTGTGAGCTGATTCCCAACACTGCCAGCTCCAGCCAAGGGAAACACGAGCAGAGGGGAGGCTGAGGTACAGCTGTGCTTCACGGGCACTGCAACCTGCCTGGAGCAGCCTAAGGACACCTTAGGACTTGTATTAAGAAATAACAATCTCTTATTTCAATGGTTGTTCACTGAGTTAGAGGACACGCCTGCACTGGGCTGCAAAACAACCAATGTTCATTAAGAAAAATTAACCCCTCTGCTCAGCCCAGCCTCACAGAGCAGGCAGGGAGATGGATGCTGTAACAGCACCAAATAACACCCTGGTGCCATGCTCCTTTCTCTGCTAAATAAGCCAGTTTGTGCTGTATGTGTAGCACAGGAGATGAAGAAGGAAAACCTGAATGATTTCTGTGAGGAAGGAAGAGTAGTCAGGGCCTGGAACTGTGACATTCACAGCTCCCCAGACGTGGTGTGGGCAGCCCTGTGCTGTGGAGACACTTTTTAGAGATGATCCTTCCATCCTTTCCTCACCTCCTTCTCCTTCTCGTTGAGCTTCTCTGTGCCTGGCAGGCCTGTGAGGTTCAGTGGTGGGGCACTCCTTCTGCCTGTGGAATGAGAAAGGAAATGCTGGAGAACTGGAGCAGTTTGGAGGTGGCTGCTCCTGTTAGGGAGGCAATTCAGCCCAGTTTGAGCCAAGTGTTTACAGACAGGGTTATTTAGGGCTTAGCATAAAGCTCTGCTGATGCGACAAAAGGTTTGGTTTTGCAATTTTAAGCTTTGTGAATGTTTCGTGACACTCGTGAGCTGTTGGTTTTTGGGAGGAAACTGCAAGACAAAAGCTTTGTGTCAGACTGGCATCGGGCATGGCTCAGCTGGGCTGAGCCTCCTGACTACCCCAGCTCCAGGGAGGGTGTGCCAGGTGTGCTGAAACCAGCACCTTGTAAGGATGCTGAGACTTTTTATTGTGTGATTAAGCAGCCAATTTCTCTCTGGCATTGCTGACAACTTCATGAGGCAGAGTTTTCTTCAAATGCCTTTTAAATACCATGCAGGTATTGCAAGGCAAATGCAATTTGGGGATTTATTTTTTGTCTGTTAGGATAAACAGTTCTGAAGGAGTATTTATCACAAGGTCATCTGGTATTTCTCACTTTCACTATTGTTTCTATATTATTATATAAACAATAGTTATGAGTTATTGTTTACTTTGCTGGACATTACCTGGCACAGCCTAAACTTACACAAGGGCTGTCTGCTTGCAGGTTTGGCTTTTTTTTTCCTAATAATTCTTTTTTTTTTTTTGTAACTTGCAGAGTTCAGGACAAAATTTGAGTTATTTATTCACATTGGAAAAAGCCTCTCACCCTGTGCTGTGGGCTGCACTTTTAGCACTGTTAGAGATAGGTCTCTATCCCAGGATAACTGCCCAAATTTGGTGAAGTGATGAGACCTTGGGAAATGTGCCATTGTTTTTCCCAAGGACTCTGCCCTGGCCAGGGAAGTCTCTCTGTCTCCTGAGCATCTGCAGGAACAGAAGGGATCTGGCTGGGTGTGAGGAGCCTGAGCAGAGAGAGCTGAGGGGCTGGGGAGAAGCTGGAGTGTGAGTCTGTGGGAGGTGTAAAGGAAGTTATTTCTCAGCACTGCTCCCTCTTCCCATGCCATGGGGAGACTGTGCTAGGAGGGACATGACAGAATTCAGTTTTACTCTCTTATAAACACAGAAAATACCACACACACACACAAACTACATTAAAGAAAACATATCAAGGCTGCAAAGTCAAGAGCTTAGAATCTCCAAGTGAAGCATTAATTTGCCCTCTTGCATATTCAGAGTGATGCAGCCTTTAATTAGAGCCACGTGGCAGCTCTTCCCCAGCATCCCTGGGCAGGATGTTTGCTTAATTAGCAACTCTATGGTATTTTGTTTGGGTTTTGTTCCACATGTGGTGCTGCTTGTAAACACTGTGAGCTATCACAGCTCCACAGGCAACACAATCCCCTTCATGGGACACTGGATCCTTGACAAAAAAGGAAGTTCATCCCTCATTCCAGACCTTCAGCTGGAAGACACTGTTCTCCCTTCACGGACTCTGAGATACACAAAGCTGTTTTTTCTCCAAAATACCAGGTCTTAGCAATCACCAAATAGGTTTAGAACAGCCTGGAGTGCCCTGACTCACTGCTTGGGATCCTGACCCAGATTTCTGAGGCTCCTGGAAGAAATGAGGAAGAACATATAGACCCAGTGTCCACCTCTGAGAGGTTTGACTCAAGTGGTTTAACAGCATCCACATAAAACTGGGTGTAGGGACAGAGCCAAAGCCATTTTCCCTGGCAACATTTAACAACCTTGTAGTAAAACTTTATCCCAGTCTCAGTCACCCCATGACCTCAACAAATGGGATGGGAATTTATTTAAATCTTGTTCATGAGGACCTTGACTGACCCCTGAATCTGTCCTTACTGGGCACTGAAAGAAGATGGGGTCCTCTTGGTGGAAAAAACCCTAATTTGTGCTTACAGACTGTGAAAATTCTTTTGTTTTCTGCCTTGCTAATGTAGCTTTAGGATGGGTTTTGACCTCTAGTCAGAAAAATCTAAAAATTCAGCAAAAAATCCTGCAGGATATGTGAGTGGAATGACTTGCAGATTGATGTAATGTTGACTTAAGCAGTGCTTAACCGTGAGGCTTGAGGACTGACACTTTGGCAGTCCAGAAAAAGAGTCAGAAAAATGCTGTCAGAGAGATATTTATGGGTTTTTAGCAATGTAACACTTACCTGTAGTTGAAGGAACTGGTACCGTGGGAGTCAGGCCAGAATCTCTGAAAAGAAAGGAAATTTTCAAATTGCCTTCATGTTTTTTTAAGAATAACTGCATGTATTGGCCCTGAAAGTGCTTCTTCCGTGACTTGTAATAATTATAAAATTCAACTTGCATAACCCAAGCCCTGACTAGGAGTCAACAGGATTTATAAATATTTAGTGTTCCCACATTGAAAAATATATCTGAAACTTGTTAAAAAACCCAACAAAGAAATGTGGAGGGGCACACAATTAAAAATCCAGTGGAGGTTGAGTGGGGAAGTTCCAAACCCTCTCCTGCACACAGGATGCACTTCCTTTACGTTGCAGCTTGCTCTGTAAATCCAAGTGCTCATGCAGGCTGATGACACATTAATAATGCTGCTACATCTGAAATCATCTGAAATATTTCATGTGTCAGCTGTGCCCTCATTAATATCCATAAACAGCTCATTTCCCTCCGTGACTTTATGAACAGCAGTTCAGTTCCTGAAATACAAATTTGAGAAAACTGAGGGGTTTGAGTCCCCCCTTTGCCTGCACTCAACAAGCACTATTGCTGTCTTTTCTGCCCTTCTGAACTCTGCAGGCTGTTCCCACTTTTGATAAATTGGGAATGGATTTGTTTACCACCAGGCAGGAAAACGTGTTTGATGCAAACTAAATCACAGAACCCCGGGAAGGTTTGGGCTGGAAGGGACCTCGGAGCTGATCGCGTCGCACAGGCAGGGACACCTCGTGCTGCTCCAAGGGCCATCCCAGCTGGCTGTGGGCATTCCCAGGATGGGGCAGGCTCCCTGGGCACCCCGTGGCAGTGCTTACATGTCTGCCTGGCGGCTGAGCCACTGCTGGCAGGCGCTGCTGTCCTGGATGTACTGCAGCACCTCCGAGAGCATCGTGCGCTTCAGCCGCTCCTCGTCCCGGCTCTTCTTCAGGTGCTCGTAGGTCCGGGCACCTGTGGGGCACACACAGCCTGCCCTCACCACCTGCCTCACCCACAGAGTCCAGGCTGGCTTTTCCCTGCTTCAGGAAATACTGGGAAGTTCTCTGCCTCTGGCCCAAGCTCTGCTGTTCTCCCTCGTGATGACTGCTTGGCACCAGAAGGGATTAGATTCCACCCCGCACCCTTCCCCCTGCTCATTTCAGGCCAAAACCAAACAAAAAAGGCTTCCATGATCTCATTCCAGGATAAAACAGGCCATTTCGTTGATGTGGAGGTCTCAGGCCTCTCTCCAGATATCACAAGTGTTGACAGGCAGTGAAAGTGTCCCAAGATAAAGCCCTGAGACCGCTGTGCCATGACAAATATTTTTTAACCAAGTTTTTGCAAAACGGGGCTGGAGCAGAGCTGTGTTAGACACTGTGATCTCCAAGCTGATGGCTCAGATCAGCTCTGAACCAGCCCAGCTGGACTGTGCATCATTGCTGAAGCCTTGCTCATTTCCAGAGCCTCTCTGAACTGTCTTTTTATTCAACACATCCTGAATGTTGTAAAATCATCCTTCCCTTCCTTGATGGATGGGAATGGGCTGAATAATGCATCAGGTACTTACTGCAGAAATTGGTGATTCCTGCTGCTCTGTATTCCTGGAGTCTCTTTATTTCCCTGCGCAGCTCAAATTCCACTGTTGGACCCCACGAGGTGGCAGGAGGGAAAACCAAAAAAGCAAAACTGGGTCAGTGGGGTGGACTGGGAACGTGGCTCTTTGTTATTTGCCTGCACAGGTCAGCTCTGAACACACAAACCACAGCCAGGGTTAACCTCCCTCCCCAGGATCTGAATCCCTGTCTGTCCCCATGCTCCTTGGGCACAGATTTCAGCTGGTTTCTAGCATTTGTGTGCTCAGGAAAGGCATTTTCTCTTCATGCTTTGATAATCCCTTTGCCATACCCTAGACAAGGCAAATAACAATAATGTGTGATTTCTAGAAGGCATTTCAATAGCTTTGAGGAACTACTCCAGCCAGGCTCCTTATACATCAAATATTCTCTTGGAACTATGACTTTCATAGCTGGACCTTCCAAAATTTTTCCTCGCAGACAATTTTTTTCCCTGCAGTCAGTAAGATGAAATTATGAAATGTTTCTTTTGCTGAGAGATATTTCCTGTCTGTTGCTTTCATCAGCTGCCTTCCAGCACTGCTCAGTTTTACAGGGAGCAAGTTTCCTTGTGAATTTGTTTCCTGTTGCTGCTCAGGAGACCTGTGTAGTGCCTGTACCTGTCAGGTTCACCTGAGGATGTGCAGCCACCACAACAACAAAGCCAGGTTCCAGGAGCAGCACTCCCATGCAGGACTCATGACTTTGCAGGATCATGCTTTTGGCATTTCACACTGGGTGTCCTGAAAACACGGGCACCACCTGGTACATGCTTTGTGCTTTCTGATGAGCAACAACTCGCCCAGTTTAAGTCACAGAATGAAGCAGGATGTGGTGACTCGGACTGGAATCTGCCTAAATGCAGGCTATGGGATGATTCAGGGATGGAACAATGCCTCTCTCCTAAGGTAAGGACATAATGACCACTGCGCTATACAATTATGTGACATTTAATAGTTTAACGTGTGTCTTTCAAAGAATTCAGTTTGCTGCCAGCTCCCAATCTCTCCACACAGACATAATATAGGGATTTTATTCTTCCCCTGATAGAGAGTCCCAGTAAATAAACAGTGCTCTTTAGATAAAAAAATATTACCTCTAACACCTGACCAGAATGTCCAGTCAGCTGCAAACTCAAACAAAGAGCTCGGACAGAGTTTAGTGGAAAAAACCCACTCGCTGCTCATTCAACGCCTCAAACCACAAATGTATTTGTTTTCCTGAGGTAGTTAGACGGGGGAGGAGGAGAAAAGCCACCTCCTGCCCTGCAGGAGAGGGAGGTGTCTGGGGACTCACGTGCGTGGCTCTCGATGAACTTGTCGTGCTCCAGGGGCCCCAGGATCCGGGCAAACCTCCTCATGGTCTCGTACAGCTCCTGCACCTCCTTGGGGTAGCGCCTTTCCAGAACTACAGGGGGGCAAAGAGCCACGTGTCACCCCTCCTGCTGCCAGGAGAAAATGCCTCTGTGGGGGCTGAAGTGAGCCCCAGCCTCGTGACTGCCTAAAAATCCACATTTTGGCTGTGTTGGTGTCACAGCTACAAATTGCTGAGTAAAAAGCAACAAAAGTTACAGCCCTTAAAATCCGTAAGGCATAAAGGGTGATATTTGAATGTTGTTCAGTCATTTCTCACAAGACTGAGGTGCACTTAAAAGGCCTGGGTTTCACCTTCCCCCTTTTCCCCACTCAGCAGAGCTCAAAATGCTTCTGAAGAGCAATTTTGAGGCAATAACTCAAAATTCTCAATTTTGAGGCAGTAACTCAAAACACTGAGCTGGGAATAGTTAGAACCAGACAGCTGGAAAGAGCTGGGGCAGGAAATCTGCTGGAATTTAGAACATCTGAACGTGTTCCAGTATGAACAAACCACGCTGGTAACCTGGAAGTGGTGAATGTGTGAAGTTTTGCCACTTTGAAGTGAAGCAGTTACACCTGATACTCACTCTGAAATTTTCTGAGGTTGATCAGGCCATGATCTCTTATAATTCTGGAAATGAAGGAAAATTATATTAATAAAGGCCATTACTCCTGCATTGCCTCACAAACACAAAGGCTTCAGAAGAAACTTTGATTTAAACCATCAGAGGAGTCTAAAACTAAACATGAATGAAATTTCCATAAGCCCTGGGCTGGCTGGAATGGAAACATGATGCAGTGTGTCTTTAATCAGGGTAAATTTTGGACAGTGGTGTGCATTAGCACCAAGCACAAAGGGAGCTGCAATCACTGTAAAGGTTGGAAATTGCTTCTTTAGGCACAGATTTCACATCTACAGCATCTTGTAACTTGTCCTTCCAAAATCAGAGGTAATGAATGTCTCCTGAACATCATTTCCAGCTTCAGAGAGAGACAAACATCCCTCTGCTAAAGCACAGGGTGGAGCTGGACTGTAAATGCCACCACTGGTACAGGAGAAAGGCACTTTTCCATGGCAGCTTGGGTTTTAAAGAGATGATGGAGGTAACTCTGGGTTTGAACTGCTCCTGACAGGACCAGGGGAAGGAGCAGAGGGAAGAGCAGGTGCCTGATAAATCCCTTTGTCACCAGTGTGAGCAGTGCCATGTGCCCATTGCTCTGTGGTGACTCCACTTGGCAAATCAGGTACCACAGAGCTGGGCTGGCAAGGTCAGCTCAGAACTGGCTCTGTAAAATCCATGACATTTCCTCTGCTGTGCACAAAACCTTCCTGTCCCGTGCAGAGTCACCTTTTTGGGAGTGACATCAGAAGTTTTGTGTCATTTTCCAGATTTTTGTGCCATCCTGCTGTTGAAACTTCACAAAACCTGACACTGATGTAACCACAAGAGTTATGAAGAGCCCTGTAGCACTTTCCTTTAGTCTGACAAGACTGATCATCATGGAAATTACACCACATAAATACTTTTTTAAAATGAATTATAAAGAACCAGGTCTATCCTTCCTGTCACTCAGCAGAACTGTGTAGTTTTATGAGAAGGACTGGAGCAGCCTCACTTCAAATCACTTATTCTTCCAGCATGGAGTAATCCAGCAAGATATAATTTTAAATATTGAACAAAGTACTTCAAAGTTATAATAAAACTTAATTTAATTAATAGATTGAGTCATTCTACAATGCCGTCAAATGAGCTGAATAAATTATTCAGGCCCACGTCAGCAATAGAGTTATCTTCAGTGTGGAAAAGTAACTTAGGGATCACTAGGATTTAAAAATAATGATGCAAATATTTCTGGGGAAAAAGTGGGGGTCCAGCAATCAGTCACAGTCTGGCAGGATTTTTTTTTCCCTGAAGCAGGAAATTAATGATGTGTATCCATCAGCATTGCACAGGGAAGGGAAAAACACAGTTACTGCTTCAAAACTCACTTTTTCCGTCTCTGTCTTTCCTTTAACCTGGAATGATAGATATCCACAACTGCAATCTTCAGAGCTGCAAAACACAAAGATTAAAGAATTCATAAGCAATCACTGCAGGAGTCTGAATTTCAAGCTTTTATGTTCACATCAGGCTGAAATGGTCACTGCTTTGCTGGTTTAAAAATCCTGAGGCAATTTTACAGGGGCATCAAGTCATTAGAGACAAACCTGCAGTCCTTGCTACCTGGGGAAGGTTTCTTTTGCTTCCTCCTGCCAAATTCATCCCTGTAAATACCCTCATGTAACCATGAACCTGGGCAGATCCTGAGAACCCCTCTCCTCTTCCTCCTTGGACTGTTTTGCTATCAGCAAATATTTGTTCCTTCATACATGCAATAGCCAAGTATTCCTTCTCTTGAGGAAAGATTTAATGATCTGATCATCTTTGGGCAAAGGCTTCTTTGCCCAGAGCAAGGAACTCCAAAAAGCAGAGACAGTTCTGAACAGTGAGGACTCAAAGTAGCCTTTGCTACAGCTGTTAAAGACATCTGGAAGATTCCAGCTTGTTAACTTCCAAACTTACCTGCCTGCCAGGAGAACAAAGAATAGTTCAGGACAAAGTGAAGAAGCCCAGGAAAAAGCCATGCTCATTAGAAATCACATCCTTCCCAAAATCAAACCTGTCTGCAGCCTAGCTGAGCCACTCACAGAGCTTGCAGCTCCTTTTTTCCTGCAGCCATTAGCTTAATGAACTTTTTTTTGCAGTAAATTCTTGAAAGACAAGATAAAGAGACACCTATCACCTTCCCTTCCCTCGCTCTGTTAGATAACACACAAATTCCAGGTCATTAAATGAGTGTAGAGGTGGCTGAGTTTTAGTGGGTTTTTTTTTAAATTTATGTTAATAATTTCCATGTGCTCTCAGAAGGAAGAGGGTCAAGGCTTGGCAGTGGTTTAGAGGCTGAGACACAAAACCAGATTTTGGAAAAAGGGGAACTGGGGTGGCCCAAGGGGGACAGAACCCAGGATCCATTTCTCTCTGTAGTTACACAAAAACTGACAGTGGCAGTTTATTGATTGTACTCTCAGATTAATAATTAATAATGAAACTAAGAAGTGTGGTTATGTGTCTATCTTAAATATGTAGATAGGTGTAAACAGCAGGAAGCCCCCAGCCTCTGGGAAATTCATCCCTGCATCCCTCTGGGTAATCAAATTTCATACAAACAGGGACAGCTGAAGCCCAGAGGCTGTGGGGATTCACTCAGGAGCTTGATCCCAAGGAAAAAAACCCTTCAGTTTGTCCCAAATTGATCTGACATTAATCTAAGAGTAAAGGATTCTGCATGAGATAGCAGGGGTGCTGCAATATTCCTACTTCCTTTCCCAAATTTCTTGCATTTTCCAGTGTCGTCGTGTATTTTCATAGCGAGGGATTTAAGTTTCTTAATTTAAGAACAAGCAGAGATAGCAAATTCTCCTTTGTGCTAAAATGTGGGGATGAGAAATTGGGAATGCAGCAAGTTAAACATGAATGAAATCCATTAGGAAGGGCTGGAATTGGAGCCAACTTAGGGAAAATATTTTTGTAGTTTTGAAACCCTCTGCAAGCTCAGCCAACTTGTTATTTTCTGGGGTTTGTGTGGGCAGAACTTAATAAGTACATGCAGAAACTGCACTGGAGAACCTCTATAAATATCACAAGTAATTATGCACCTCTAACCATGGAGTTTTGATGCTTTCACCTGAGTGCACAATATTCTAAAGAAATGATGATCAGCTGGGGAGAGGAAGGAACAAATGAAGGGAAAAAATGGAGCTCCTGCTTCCAGTGAAATTAGTATTTGCTGCCACATGCCCTTTTGGAGGGGCTTTTGTTTTTAATAGCCATATTCACCCAGGAGCAGGCGATTACCAAATCTGGAATGCATGAATAACTCTGACTACTACACTGCTACACACTGCATGGAAATGAGAGGGGACGTGCTGGGGGAATGAGAATGATCTGCCTGTGCTTTTCCCCATGGATTCTGGAGGGGAGGCAGTTGTTTGTGCTGGTGCTGTGAGATAATCCAAGCTGACACCGTGCTCAGTGTCCACTCTGGGCTCTGATAAGGCTCCTTGGCCCCACTGATAGGCAGCAATTCAAGGCTTTTTTCCTCCATTCAAAAAAAAAAAAAATCCAAAAAACCCCCAAATATTTTGGTTTCTCCAGAGTGTATCCAAAACAGTTTCTTTGCTTTTCATTCCTCTTCAGGCTCACTTGGTCTGCAGGAAACTTTGTGGAACACTAATGAGTGAGGGCTTTGTCCCATGGGAGAGAACCTGCCTTGGCAGGCCAGGCCCAGATAATGGGAAGAATGCAAACTAATCCCAGTAAACAGCCTGTGGGACCAGTGTGTGCTGGGCTGGGGACAAACTGAAGGGCTGCAGTCCAAATTCAGCCACCCTGGAGGAAAGCAGGGCCCGTGGAAAACAGTTATCTGCCTTTGGAGCATGGCAGGAGCCTCCACAGCAGAATAAACACCATGTTCTGTCAGGAAGGACACTGACTGCCTTGCAGCTTAAAATCAAATTTCCCTGCCAGTTGCAGCCTATTTCCACTCACTTCTAAATCTGTGGTTTCAGCAATTACTTTGCAGTGTTAGAAGTGAAAAATCATTTACATGAGAAGGGGGAAAAAAAAGCTGGGGAAAAGATAAATTACCAACGTTCTAATTCAGCCTGATGAAAACTTGTAGTTCATGAAATATTCAAGCACTGTGGGCTGAATTAGGCTTGTAACTGGTTGGTGCTTTTGATCTGTCCATTATGTTTTTGTGTAACTGCAATATATATTTGCATGCCCTTACTGTACTGCCAGCACTGAACAAAAGAGAACAATTCCAGAATTTAATTGAAATATGAGAGATTTCATACAGTTTTTTGCCATCTCACCAATACCAAGAAGTGACTGGATGATGCCTGTGACCTCCTGTGAGGTGGGGAGAGCTGGGGAGGCAGCAGGTGCAGGTTCTGTGCTCCTCATAAAAGCTGCCTGGGAGCCTTCCCACCTTGTATTAAATAGCATTTTCTTGTGGCAATACCAAGAACTTGTTTAGAGTGACACAGGGGAAATCTAACACGTAAAATACATGAGATAAAGATATATACATGATTTAAAAGATAGAATACATCAGAAAACAGAGATCAAGCAGCTCAGATCCAGAACTTTTTAAAAAATAATTTTTACAAAATATTACGAAAAGCAATGTGGGAGAAAGGGAACAAGGGGGAATTCCACTCCAGTGGGAGCACAAAAAATTTTTTTTAAATATATTTTTTATATTTTTATAGCCTTTGGGCTATAAAATGTGTGGACCCCTGTGTCACATTTTCACCTTTACACTCAGGTGGCCTCACAGCCCCCTGTGCCCATCAGCTACAAAGCACAAAGGCTCCATAAACCACCCCTGCTCTCTGCCCCAGGCTGAGCCATTTCCTGCCCCGTGGGCTCCTACAATTGGGTTGCAAAATTCTCTCCAGCAAAGTGGGCAGCTGAGCCCTTTAAAACTGCAGGACAGGGAGGATGTGGCTCCTTCCTTTTCTTGTATTAAATCACAGAAGTGAAAGATCTCGTTCCAAATTCTTTAGGAAAGAATTCCTTCTCTCCCCAAGATGCCTCATGTGAAAGGGAAAAAGCTGGCTGGACCCTGGGACTTCACTTTTGCCAGGCTCCCCCTCTCATGTGGGCAGATCCGGGACAGCTGTGGGGAGGCAGATGCCAGAGCTCCTGGGCTAGGAGATCCAAAATGCAGCTGGTCACGCTCCACAACCTCTGCCAAGCAGATTGCACAGAGCAAATGCCTGACTTCTCTTCCCAAACACTGAAGACAACTGAAGGATGGAGCAGAGAACATCCAATGAAATTATCAGGCAAAAATATCAGGCAGGCCGGGGGGGAATTATTTTTTTCCCACAACACATAATTAAATTGTGAACTCCTAATTCCATTGTGGAAGTCCCTGCTGCAGGATGTGCAGGAGCACAGGCAGATCCAGCTCCAGCAGGAGTTAGCAGAGCCCCTGGAGGATGGGAGCTGGCAGGAGAGACCTCAGATGGCTGAACTGGGAGGAAGGCAGGTGTGAGGGGAGTGCTGCAAAGCCTGCCTGACTGAAGGTGAATCTATCAATTCATGTGCAGAAGGAGGAGATTATTTTGCTTTTTCAGTTCAGCAGAATAGGATGAAACAGCAGAGAGCTGGCACAAGGAATCCCTGCCATGGCCTCAGGCCAGGCCCCCTCTGAATAAAAGCTGAAAGGGGAGAGGCTGACACACGACTCTCAGAACCTCCCCTGAGCCAGGGGAGTTTGCATTCCTAAAGCTCCTGCATGCACTGCTCAACTTCCAACTGGTTTTTTTCACTTTGCCAAGACTGTCTGTACGTAACAAGGATTTGTCTGTCTCCAAGGGATGCACAGGCTTTAGCTTAGAGCTGCCTGACACAGATGGCAGAATTCTGAGGCATAAACACAGGACTTTTAAACCCTGTGTGTACTTACAAACGTGGGGAAAAGCAGGATCTTTTCCTCTCTGTGGATTAAAATGTCACTTCAGTAATTCCTGTTATTTCATGTTATTAAGGCAGCCATGTACAGAGAAATTCAGAGCAGGAACTGGGCTCGTACAAACATCTTCACAATAAAAAGGAAGTTGTCACACTACTCTTAACTCAGGGCATGTTGAACATATGAAAAATCACACAGCTTCCAGTCCAACACTTCTAATGTGTTTCACATAGCCTTAAACAACACACCTCCTTGCTGCCTGCATTAATAGCTACCCTGATAGATTTAATGCATTAAAAACCCAAACATGAAAGCCCATACATTAGAAGTGTATGTTTCCTTTTAATGTGTGTGGAGAAAGAGACCCAATGAAAAGCAGCACAGGCATCTCTGAAAGAATTTTCAGACTGGGTACAAAAATATGGCACTTACCATGCAAAATGTCTGAATCATCTTCTACAAAATCAATATCTCTCAAATCCCACTCAGCATAGTTGTCAAACTCCTGTTCAGAGGTGATTAATACATTGTCACTAACGAGCACTGAAATATTGGCCTCAGGTTTCAGAACATGCAGAAGGAACAGAGATATTTACTCAGACACGGGGCACAAGGTTCCATCCCTGAGCAACAACCAGCACAGGGGAGCTTTACCCAGGGAAAATGTCTGTAAATGCACCCCCCTGGCTGCAGCTGGAGCAGGATGCTGTGACAGGACAGTGGGAATTAATCAGGCCATGACTCCCTGACTGGGATGGAAATCAGTCACAGAATGTCCTGAGTTGGAGGGGACTCACAAAGATCACCAAGTCCAACTCCTGGCCTGGCTCAGGACACCCCCAAAGGTCCCCCCCATGTGCCTGAGAGCCTTGGGTGTGATTTTTGGGTGCTGATTCTGCTCAGAGGTACAAAAACAAGCCCCTGTATGGCTGAACCCATTCCTCAGTGGGCAGGAGCAGGAACTGGGGGGCCAAAAGCCTGGACAGCAATGCAGGTGTCCCAGGTGATGTCTGCAGCAGGGCTGTGGGTGCTCCACCCAGGCAGGTGACAGTGCTGGAGCTGATCCTCTGGCTGAGCAGCCAATTCCCACCCCGGCTGGACAGCTGGACAGCTGGACAGCTGGACAGATGGACATCTGGTGGCAGCAGCCCGTCCTGCAGCCTCTGCTGCCTCCCCCGGCTCTGCAGGCCACCAGCGCCACCTCTGGCACCAAAACTTAATTAATCCAGAGCTTTAATCACGAATATCTCACCTTGGAAGGGAGCCAGATCAGAGTCCACCTCCCTGCTCCCCGCGGGACAACCTCAAATCAAACTCCAGGACTAAGAGAACCCCTCAGTCCCAATCCCTCCTGTGATGTTTTCAAATGAGGAGCAAAGACAGGCAGGGGCAAACAGGGGTGTGTGAGCTGAGCTTGCACCCAGCAGCAAATTTAAAATAATGGGAGGAGAGTCATTCTTACCTCAACGAAGTCAGCTCTGGCTGGCATGTACCCAGCCATGTCCCTGGAGAGCAAGGAATCAAAGGTGGGCCGTGGGGGATCATCAGCAGCTGAAAAAAACAAAGGTTTTCAGTTGTTGAGTAGGGCTTCAGATCTTTTTTTTTAAGGACCTGTAAATAAGTGTTTATTTTGCAGGAAAAGTGGGAATAATTAGTTGAAGAAAAATACCCTGATTGGGCTTTTATTCAGTGTTATAGTCAGAAAAGACAGAGTTCATCCAGAGAAAAATGCAGCAATCTGAGATCTTCCTCGTATTCTCAGGAGTCAAACACAAATTCAAGGTAATAAACAGATAATAAAATGTAAACTTTACATTTTGGAGCTCAGCATCCCCCTCTAAACCTCTGCAGATCCCTGGGGCTCAGCGTGCAGGTTCTTTTAGTTAATAGCAACAGGAGTGCTAAATCTGCCTTCTTCTGGGGGCCATTGACAGAGCTGCAATTAAAGGCAGAGAACTCCCAGTTTTTACAGCACTTCCCAGCTGAGGAACTTGGGGTTTTACAGACAATAATGGTCTGAGGCTCTCAGTGCACTTGTGCAAGAGCTGAGCATTGTGTGTCCCACGGCACAGATAAAGCAGGCTGAGGCACAGAGAGTTTGTCTTGGCCCAGGGCACATAAAAATATCAGTAACAGCCAGGGACAGAACCAAAATTGCCCAGTTCCTACTGTTTAGCTCTAACCACTTTACTGGGAAATGTAAACCTCCAGACAGCCAGCAACTGCCTCTCCCAGAGAGGCTGGGGAGCTCTGGAATGAACAGCTGCCAGACTGGGGGGATGCTAAAGATGTGAAATGCAAGGAAAACTGAGAGTTTGTTAACTTGCTGCAGACTTTTTTAACAGGCACTCTTCAAGAGAGAGGTGTGAAATCAGCAGAGTTGAAAGGAGTGATTTTATGACAAATTAAATCAGCAGTCAGGCCTGGGACACAGTGTGCACACAGAAATGTGCACGTGAGCAGAGGAAATGCCTGGAGGCAGAAATCCCTTCTCAGCTCCCTTTGCTGTGCAGGGCTGGACAGGGTGAGAACCACACTGCTGTCCATCCTGAGGGACACACAGGAAGGAGCTTTGGGGTGGTTGTAATCCAACGGATAAAACATCCAGGCTTCTGCTGGGGTGATTTCTGTGTGCTCTGGCTGTGGAGGAACTTCTGCTTTTGAGACCCTGCTGTTTAACTGATACACCCAGGAACTACTCCAGTGTGAAGAGAACCCCACCCCTGACATCCCCCAAGCCAGGTTATCCCTTTGGGAATGAAAGCAAAGAGGACCAGTGGTGCCTGTCCTCCCCAGAGCTGCTGACCCCAGCCCTGGCAGGGCAGGGATACTCACAGTGGAAGGGGATGGCTGTCTCGTGGTGCTGAGCCTCCTCTGCCTGCTTCAGGTTCAGCAGGGTGGAGGCAAACAGGGGGTTGTTGATGAAGTGCTTCATGTAGTGCTTCTCACACTCCTCCTTGGATTTGGTGCACATCTGGTTGGCCACGTCCTGCCTGGAGTGGGGACAGGGAGAGGCTTCATGTGAACAACACAGAAATGTTGGGGTTTTTTAAATTTCTCCAGTGGGGGGAAGATAATTTTTTGGACAAGGGATTGGTTGTGTGCAGAGAACTGGCCTGTGATGGTGTCTGAACTCACGTTCTCAGCACCAACACTCACATGTTTGTGCCAGGGAGCATTTTTGGGTGCCCATGAACAATGAAATTCACTGTTTTCATGTGGGAAACTCTCTGGCTGATGGAATGTACCACATCTTTAACGGGCTTGAAATTTACTGGTGTTATTTGAGAGCTTCTCACACATTTTACTGACTCCAGGTAATGGTAAACTCTGTAACCAGTTACCAATCCTACTTCTGACAGCAATGTGCACCTCAGAACTCTCAGTTCTGCTTCTGTGAATTCTGGGGTTCTGTACTTTTAACACAACTATTTTTAATAAAGGAGAAGACAGATAATTCATGAAAACAGGATCTGATACTCCAGCCTTCCACTTTAGCTGCTGAATTAGTGTCTCACCCACAATAAGTCATTGAACAGTCAATGTGCACTGATGAATTCAACAGGGAAAAGCAAGTCCAAACTGCCTGAAACTGACTGAAATTGGCTGAAACACTGAATTCTCACCAGTTCCCAAATCCACAGTCCATCACAGCTTCCAGGAGAGACATTTCCTCCTGAGCTGTCCAGTTGGGATCCAGGACAGGGAAATCAGATGTCTGGAGAAGGAAAAAGCAGAACAAACTGTGATTCAATGTTCCAGCCCACCTCAGAAAGGGCAAAGAAGTTCTGAGCCACAGGGTGACACAGGAGATAATTCTGGTAGCTTTAAACTTTCACAAAACCTGATTGAATAATTATTGGATTACTTAGGGCATTGGGCCATCAACCCCAGCAAACACATGTTGTGTCTCCCAGCTGTAATTCCACAGTGTTATACTATGAAACACAGTAAAATTACTGGAGACTTTAAGAATTATTAATTTTGAGGAAGAAAAAACAAGCCTAGAGAAACAGAAGGCAATGTACCTGGTTAAAGGACTGTAAGTCCAGTGAGGTGCATTGTGCTATCCAGGCACAACAAAAAGTTGCAGCTGTAAATGACTCCACTACTCCATTCTGTTCTAGGTGGATATTTTTCTTTTTTTAATAGTTTTAAACCTCTGAATCAAAGTGCCCCACTCAACCTTTCAATGTAATATGAGTAAGCAAGGGTCCCTCACTCCTGGGAAGTTGTGAGAGCCCAGGATTGAGTAGGTGTTATCCAAAAGGAATATTTACCATTATCTCGTAAGTGTGATCACTTTGATGCTTCTTGTACTCAAATCCTCGGGTGAAACACTGCAGAACAGATCAGAGAAGAAAGAGATCAGAATTGTGTTGCTTCTGCCCTGAAAAGATTTCCACCGGTCCCTTTTTTAACCTTCACTCTGTGACCACCTGCCCACATCCCAATCCTTCACCCTCCAAACCCCGTGTGTCATTTCCCTGTCCCTGAGCAAAGCAGTGTGCTGCTCCATGCTGGATGGAGCAGGTATGAATGTGACAGCCTGGCTGGCAGCAGGCAGGCCTTGGGTGGCTCTCTCAGAGCAAGGGGAGGCTCTGCCCTGCTGCTGTGTCCTGGATTGTAAAATGAGCATGTATTCTGTTAAAGGTAGAGCAGCTATCTTCTGTTAATTGAGCAGTTTTCTTATCTCTTCCAAAAACAATCTCTCCCTCCAGGGAGATATCTTCTGTTAATGGGCCATTGAGTGTCACTGCATGGCTGATAGAATTCCATCATCCCATTGTGGGATGCTCTGCCCAGGGGGAGGAGCCAAGCATTCCTACCTGCATAAAATCAGCATTTTTTGGGACACCAGAGCAGCCCCTTCTCCCAGAGGAGCAGCCTATTCTTCACTAGATTCCCAGAGGAAGACCAGGCCTATCTACACCACCACTGGATGTTCCACCAGAAGAAACCTCCACCCTTCTACAGGATCCTTGCTCCAGCAGAACTTCATTGCCACTCAGGAGGAGCAGCCACCATTCAGTTGGACTGTCACCAACACCCTGACTCCTCAGGGTGTCAGGCCATATTCTGACTGTCAATAGTTTTGTTTGTACTAACTACATTTGTATTTTTCAGCTTTTCCTAGTAAAGGACTGTTATTCCTATTCCCATATCTTTACCTGAGAGCCTTTTAATTTCGAAGTTGTGGTAATTCGGAGGGAGGGGGTTTGCATTTTCCATTTCAGGGGAGGCTCCTGCCTTCCTTAACAGACTCCTGTCTTTTCCAAAAACATGTTGGCACTCACCTGCAGGCACAGCAGGAAGGGAGGGGGCCCACACTCAGCACATTTCACGTAGGGCTCTGTCAGGTAGGAGGAGCAGCCCCGGCATGGGGGTTTATCAAAAGGGTCACCTGGGAAAACAAGAGGAAACCTCCTGTGGCACAAGCACAGCACTGCTTTGGCAGCCCCTAAATTCACCTGTGCCCAGCCCCAGCAGCTGATGGGTCTTGTGGGTCCAGCTCAGGATGTTCTGTGATTCTATGGATTTTAAATTAACTCAACTATGCAACAAAATAAATAAGACTATCAGGTTAGAATGGCTTCAACTTCAAAGAGAGCAGGGTTAGATTGGAGATTTGGGAAGAAATCCTTCCCTGGCAGGGTGGGCAGGCCCTGGCACAGGGTGGCACAGAGAAGCTGTGGCTGTCCCTGGATCCCTGGCATGCCCAAGGCCAGGCTGGACAGGGCTTGGAGCAGCCTGGGACAGTGGGAGGTGTCCCTGGCCCTGGCAGGGGGTGTAATTGGATGGGCTTTAAGGTTTCTTCCAACCCAAACCAGTCTGGGATCCTGTGATTCTAATTTTTTCCAAAAAAAAAAAATGGATTTGAACCAGCTCAGTTATAAGTAGAGAGAAATAAGACAAAACTCTCACTGAATCATTTGTGTGACCACTAAACCATGACCCCAAAGTGCCACATTCGCACATTTTTTGAACACTTTCAGGGATGGTGACTCCAAAATCCCACTGCTCCAAGAAATCCTTGGAGCATCCAGGTTTTTCATGGGCGGATGTGGGAGCTGAACTATCTGCTGGCACTTACTGCTGAAGGAGGCCAGGCACTCCATCCCTGCTCCTTGGGGTGAAACTTGGGGTGCTGGCCTGAGCACCCAGAGTGCGAGCCTCGTCCCAGGCTGTGTGTCCCAAAGGGAATGCTCTCCCGCAGCTGGGATGCCCCCAGGATGTGCTCAGCAGGCAGCAGGAGGGCTGTCAGCAGCCCTCAGAGCCCATTCCACACGGAGCAGAGCCCCGTCCTCTGCCTGTGGGGAGGAATCAAACACGGAGATGTGGAGTGCTGGGGATCAACCCCAAAGGGAGGCTTCCAGGGGGAATGGATGTGTGAGAGGGAGTTATGAGCAGCTGCTGTGCAAGAAGTGCTCTGCACCTCCCAGAAGCACTCCCCATATCCCATTCCCTATATCCCACTCCACCATCCCAATTCTCAATCCTCCATATCCCAATCCCCATTACCCATATCCCAATTCCCATTCCCATATCTGAGTCCCTGCTCTCCATATCCCATATCCCACTCCCACATATCCCAATTCTCGTACCCCATAACCCCACTCCCATCTCCACTCCCACTTCCATTCCCATCTCCATCCTCACTCCCATATCCCATATCCCATCCCCATACCCCATATCCCATACCCCATATCCCATACCCCATATCCCATA
>VXAX01003039.1:0-12062 GCA_013399835.1 Leptocoma aspasia | reverse complement strand
GGGAGGTGGCCGGGCCATGCCGTGCCGTGCCGTGCCGGCGGGAGATGGCGGCGTGCCGAGCCGAGCCGAGCCAGCTCGGGCTGAGCCGGGCACGGGCGGGGGTCTCCCGGCCCCGAGCCGCCGCTGCCCGCCGGAGGAGCGGCCGCCGGTTCTCTCCTGGTACCGCGCGCTCCGAACGGGCCGGCGCGGGCGGTCCCGTCGCTCGCGTGGCCGCAGCGGTTCCCCCCTAGCCTGGAACAGACAGCACGTGGGCGGCGGCGGGTCCGGCACCGAGCGCACCGGGGGCTGCGGAAAACCCGGGGCATCCCTCCTCCGTCTCGTCCTTCTGCTGTCCCTGCGGGAATTTCAGGATCCTGGGGAACGGGGTCTGGTTCTAGCCGAGGGGCTGAGAGCAGCCCTGAGATGCTCAAAACCAGTGAAGTTTTAAAAGCAGACTGGCAGAGCAAACCAAATTGTTGTTCTTGCCCTTCCTGTCTCCTAAATATTCCCGAAAAAGTTTAAAATGAGAAGTACTGTGTTCCAAAGTATCCAAAGCGTGAGTGGAGTTTGTTCCAGTTTAGCAGGCAGGAAATATTCAGCAAACTGTTTAAGTGATGCCAAAATCTCTCAAAGACAGTGGGATCCAGACAGTCTCGAGTGTTTTAGCAAACTGGGATAGCTGTGAATACCGGCTCTTATTTTGGTCTCTGGAGGTTTAGGCTGGATAATAGGAAACAGTTCTTTCCCGGAGGGATCTGGGCACTGCCCAGGCTCCCCAGGGACGGGCACAACCCCGAGGCTGCCAGAGCTCCAGGAGCCTTTGGACAGTGCTCCCAGGGATGCCCAGGGTGGGATTTTGGCGTGTCTGTGCAGGGCTGGGAGCTGGACGGGGTGATCCTGGTGGGTCCAGGATATTCCACGATTCTGTGATTCTACATCCACAGGTGGAAAGTTCTATGTAGTTGTTTTTTTCTCCTAATATCCAGCCTAACCCTGCCCTGGCACAGCTCCAGCCGTTCCTTCGGGTCCCAGGGAGCAGAAATTGGAGCTGCAGCCCCCGGTGAGTGTCCCCTCAGTGTCCTCCAGCTGAACAAACCCAGTGCCCTCAGCCACTCCAGACCTTTCCCACCCTGGTGTCCCTCCTTTGGACGCTCCCCATCAGCTTTGGATCGTTCCTGTGCTGCGGAGCCCAAACCAAGCCCAGCAGCGTGCAGTGGAGCTTGTGAGGAGCCTCCTGCAGGAGCTCTGGGGGTGTTTGGTTGTGTTTTGGGATGAAGCAATGCCCAATGATTAACCAGGAGGCAGGCTCAGGTGGGGCCGGCACCGGGCCGGGCTCGGCGCTTGTGTGGGGGCGTTAAAACAGCGTGGCCAGGGAGCCACCGAGGCTCTTCAGAGCTGGGGACCCTCTGCTGCAGGAGCCTCCCTTCTCTCCCGAGCTGGAACTCCCCCCCCAGCCCTGGTACAGGTGAGCAGGCTGCTGGTTTTCCTGTGTTCAGGAGAAGAGACTCTGTTTTAGTTTGGTTTTACCTTTCTTGCTCCGTTGTTTTCTGTGTTTCTCCAGGTAGGGCTGTGAGAGCACAAATCCATTTTGTCACTTTAAAGTGATTCACGTTGATCAGCAATGCCACGGCTCCCTGGGCTTTAGTCAGGAGGCATTTGAATGCAGCTAGTTTTATTAATTTCCTTTTCATATGCCATATCGATACGGTAGAAGTGTTACCCTGATTCTTTGAAAGAGCCCACTGAAATACTGATGTTCTCTTCAGTTGTGGATTTGTCTTCGGAATGGGATGGTTTAGAGAAAAATAAGAAACTTTAATTTCCACCTGTCATTGCCCAAGTTTCATGCCTGGGCACATTTTTACAATATTAAAAGTGATTTTAAAGTGAAGCTGTTGTAAAACCTCTAAAGTCTGGAGTTCTTACAAGTGCATTTCATGGTTAAGCCAAAGATGTGACTAATGGCAGCAGCAGAGCTGTGGAGGAGTGAAGAGGGTTTTTTTTTGCCTCAGGCAAAAGCAGACATGGCACTTTCTGGGTTTGGGCTGCAGAGTTTTCATTGCTGGTAGCAGGGACACGATTTGGGTGTTAAATGCCTGGATACCCGCTGGGAGCTGGAGCTGATTTCCCTGGGAGAAGGGAGCACAGCAAGGCTCAGTCTGTGTAGATCCAGCTGTGCCTAAGTGTATTTCTGCATCTGAGCAGGCCCAGTGCTGTTACCTGGCCTTACATCATCACAGGACTGAGCTCCCAATCTCCATCCTTCCATAAACTGCAGGTTTTTCTCAGTCTCTGCACAAGTTACCTGTTGGACAGGCTGCTGGCAGCTGCAGAAGGGAGTGTGGGGCTGTGCACAGCTGGGGATCTGGATAATTTTGGGTTGTAGGGTCTAGTTCAGCATTATTGAGACAAGCAGTACACGTGCAGTGGTTTGTGGCACACAAATTTGTGTTGGTGCTTGTGTAAAAATGGAACTGTGGCAGTTGCATTTCAGAGAGCCAATACAATATGCAGAAGTGCATAAATATACCCCTTTATTTACATATATAGCATACCCCTTTATTTGTAGATATGTAACATACCTCTGTGTTTGTATATATAAACTATACCTCTAGTGTGTATAGATAATACAAGTATACTTATAAAATACACCTCTACAGGTGTATAGATAAGTATACTTATAAAATATATCTCTGTATGTGTATAGATAATACAAGTGTATTTTTGTGTATGTAACACACCTCTATTTATACATACTTCACCTCTACAGTTATATATATATATAAAATTTACCTTTATATTTCTATATATGCAATATACCAGTGTGCAGTGCACAGCCTTGTGCACTCCATTCACAGCACTGAAATCCAGAGGCTTTGGTGAGGAGATCTCTGAAAAAGTCCCTGTGTAATTTAGCCCCAGACAATGCTGAAATTAATTTAAATATGAACTCTTGGTGTGCTGAGAACAAGCCGAGCTTATCACTCCAGCACAACGCTGGTTGCACAACCCCAGCGGAACTCCTGGGTGTGGGACTGCCTCCCAAGGTTTGGAAGTGCCTTGGGAAATGGACCTGAGTGGGCTTTCATGGATAACAACAGGGTTTTTTGGAGCCGAATTGGACAAACAAGGTGTTGGGGTGAAGTTGTGTGAGCGTGGCAGTGCCTGGCCTTGGGTGGATGGTTTCTCATGGAATATCTGAGTGAAGCACTTCACTTCCTGTTCCTCTGCTTCCAAAAAAAAAAAAAATCCTTGAAACTTGTTTATTAATATATTAGTGATTGAAATTAGAAAAGGTTTTTCTTCAATGAAGTGGGCTTGAGGTTAGTTTGGCTGCATCCCAGGCTCTTCTGGGCTGGTGATTGTGCCAACAGTAAATCTGTCTGGATGAAAATCTTTAGGAGTGATCTGATGCCAGGATAAATATCCACCTAAATACTGTGTGCATCTTTGTATGCACAAACAAAATAGGATTTGTCCTGTCTGAGCACCTCAGCTAAAGGAATCACCCCGCATGGTTTAGCTTGCACATCACAGGTGGACAGGGAAACTGTCTGGTCATGCTTCCCCTTCTTCTCATCTCTACCCTCAAAAAAGGGTTTTTTTAATGGTTTTAATGTCCATGTCAAACAGGTATTTGTGGCTTTTCAGTTATAAAATGGTTAAGGATGCCTCTGTCAAATGAAGTGCCCGTGGCCCCAGGGCAACTGGAGTTTGTGGGAGGAGTGATGTCAACACAGGATTTGATCTAAATAATTCACTCAAGTACATTCATGGCAAAAGTGCATGAGCCAGTTGGATGAGTTCTTAGTTCTCAGTTACTGATGGAAAGCAGGAGTGTGTGGTGTTTAGGGATTGCTCTGGCCATAAATGCTTGTCTGGGCCCTCATTAAAGCCCCATCATGTCCCATCTGTGTGTCACCACGGGCCAGGCTTTTGTGCCCCTCGAGCTGACTGTGCTGCATCCTCGGCATCACGTGGCTGTAATTAGCAGGGCTGGTGAGGTTTGCACTGGGATTTACTCCTTGGGATCCAGCTGGAATCAGCCAGCAGGTGCACAAGGTGACAGAAAAGGTTTGATATCAATAGATAATGCTGGCACAACCTGTTGTTCCTTTTGGAAACAGAAGTGGCAGGTGGGAGGGCCGGGTCTCTCGGAAGGTTCCAGAAGGATGGAGCAGCAGGAGGTGCCACGGCTGGACTTGGGCACTGCAGGTTCATCAACCCTCCTGGGTTAATCTATACCTGGAGCAAGCCAGCCAGCCTGTGGTGTCCCTGTGGTTATTTTTTTTGGGGGTAGTTTTGATGGTGTGAACAGCAAAACACACATGGAATATGCTTCATCATAACCCTAATCTTTATTTCCTAATTCTTTCCTTTTCCAGTTCGTTTTGGAAGTGGCTGACTGCTCAGATTGCACAGATATCAAGAGGTTGGTGCATTCCTCATTTCCTCAGGATGTGTTTCCAGCTGGGTGTAGCTGTGTTAAGTGTTGCTGCACTTAAATGGTGTCATTTAAGTGCAGCAAAGTCAGGCAGAGCGGGGGTATAAAATGTTTATTCCCCATCCCACCTTTGTGCTGTGGGGTGTTCCTTTGTTTTCCACATCTCTCATGGCTCTTTCTCAGTCGAAATTATTTTTTTGATTTTTAAGAAAATGCTTTCGTTCCCTGCTGGGATACTGGAACAGACTCATCCCTGGAAGTGTCCAAGGGCAGGAGCAGCCTGGACTGGTGGAAGGTGTCCCTGCCCATAGCAGGGGGTGGGATGATATGAGATTTAAGGTCCCTTCCAACCCAAACCAGTCAGGGATTCTCTGATCCTGTGATTTCTGATGCTCGGAGTTCCCTGCCTTTGTCTATAGGTTTTGGGTCTGGTGTGTGGGATTATTTTGGTGTTTTTTTTCCCTTTAAGTGACTCCTGCAGCTTTGTCTGAGGTGGGAGGTTCTGCAGCTTGTGAATCTCAGAGTCCTTGTGCAAACAGGGAAGTCAGTGCTTTGAGCAGAGATGTGTTTGATCCCGGACTCGACGTCCAGCTCTGACCTTTTAACATTACATTTCCCATCAGTGAACCTTGCTTTGTCCTCCTCTTTGTCCTCCAAGGGCAGGTATTCACCTCAGGTTTGGCTTTTTTCCCCTTTCTTTTGCCCCTTGCAGTGTTGAGAGCCCAGTTTGGGGGAGCCATGGAGGAATCTTCTGAAGCCAGCAAAGCCCCGGACACGAACGCTCACTCCCGGTTCATCATTGGCTCCGTGTCAGAGGATAACTCTGAGGATGAGACCAGCTCCTTGGTGAAACTTGATCTGCTGGAGGAGAAGGAGAGGTCTTTGTCCCCTGCGTCCGTCTGCTCCGATTCCCTCTCGGACCTGGGGCTTCCCAACGCTCAGGATGGCCAAGCCAGCCATATGAGGTATGGATAAATAGTTCTCCACTCTTTTTACCCTGTCAGTTCCAAAGATAACCCAAGGCTTCAGTTTTATACCCGTGTTTGGCTTCAAATGTTTTTGATTTTCAAATGCTGTGCCAAGACACGCTCCGGCATTCTGTTCCTAAATGACCTCTTGTGTGTTTATCTATATCAAACCCTTCAATTTTCCTTTGGTTTTAGTGAAATATTTGTGCCTAAATTCCTTAACCACCTTGCCTGTCTTGTCCTGGCTTTCAGAAAATGGAAGTGTCTTCACTGAGATATGTAAGGTTTTCACTTGTGTGTGGTTTTTCCCTTTTTGTTGAGAGCAAGAACAAGATTTGCTTACTTTGCCTTTGCATGGGATTTGCTGCTTTAAATGTAGCCAAAGAATTGGCAGTGGGTAGGATCAGTGGCTCCATACTGGAAATTTTTTTGGTTTGGATAGGGAAAATTGTCATGGCTGTAGTAAAGACTGGAGTCCTGCAGGGTGGTGATAAACCAAGATTTAATGTGGTCACTGCTGCCTGAGCTCAGGGCTGGTGTCAGGGCTGCCCCACTCCTGATCCTCTGTGAACGAGCCATGAGCTGGGCTTTTGGGGTCGTGGTGATGGTGTCTGCTTGTCCAAAGGCCCCTTTGTTTTTAGGTGTTGCTGGTTTGCATTCCACTAGAGGGATGTGCCTGTTGGATTTTCCCTGTTGTAGCCTGGGCACTTTTCATGTACAAATCACAGTTTCTTGGTGCCTGGTCAGTCTGGCTTCACTCTCCCATGTATCCTTCATTTGTTTGCCATATTCCAGGAGGTCTGCTCTTTCTGCCTGTGCCAGAACACCCAGGACAGTGTGAATCCCACTCCAGTTTTTACTGGACAATGCCTCACTGTCTTTGCTTTGTTGCTTTTGAAGGAGTGCTTGATTCCAGCAAGGTTTTACTGACCACTGGTAGATATTCACACAACCAGCTAATCCTTGTTCTTGTGTTTTACTGGTTTCTCTGCTTGTGCAGGTTGAGGAATTGTAACCTCTCCTTTTTTTTTTTTTTTTTGGTGTTTCCCTTCCCACTTCAGGGAGAAGCCTCTGGGAACACACAGTCCCAAACCCCCAGGTTGGGGCAGAAGGGGGACTTTGGTCTGTGCTTGACAGAGCTGCTGGGCATGGTCAGCCAGCTGGCACTTGCACAACTGATGCAAAACCTTAAAGCAAATTTACAGAGGGTTACCTTTCCAGAGCCTGCCACTTGCAATGATTTGGCAGCACAAAAGGTAATTTTAAAGCAGGAAACTGTAACTATGTATATATATCTTAGGAACAGAAGAAATTGGATGAGCACCTAACCACAAGTGGGTAAATGGACAATATCAGAGCAAGAAACTTCTAGGACAGTGCCTGGCACCAGAGAGCCTCGGTGCAATAGGTTTGCAACCTTGGGCACCTCTGTTGTAACCTGCTTATTTTGGCAGTCCCTTTGGGGAGCATTTGACTTCTGAGTTAAATTGGAGAGAAATGCCAATTCAAATAAAAAAGTTACAGCTTTATGGGCTGTTTTTCAAAGATAAACTCAGATGAGTTGAAATACTTTTCAGGATGGTTGTCGCTTTCATCAGGAGATTTCTAAATCATGTTTACAGATGGAGAAACTGAGACAAAGACAACAGCAAAGACAAGTTCAACAACTTGCCTGGAGTCACTCTGTGATAGTCATTTAATGGAACAGAGGTGCTCTTGCTTCCAGCTTCCCTTTGGTGAGCACAAAAGTACCACACTTTCTAAAGTGATCAAGGTAAATTCACAGGCAGTTCTGTGCACTTTGACACAAGGTGCAGGTCCAAGGGAGCATATCTTTTGGAAGAAGTTGCCAAAAATCTTTCCATTTGCTGGTGATTTTCCCACAGGATTAAAGTAGAGATGGCTGGTGTTTGGGGTGAGGGGCTTTGCTGCAGAGCAGTCCTCAGGGAACAATTACAATTAAAATGAAGGATTCACTCAGCTGCCAAAGGGCTTGTGAAGGGCAGGTTTGTGTGACCCTATTGATCTTGTGAAGTGTTTATGCTGTTGCTAAAGACACTCTTGCTGGGACAGGTTGTGCACTGTGGGCTCTCCTGCCACTGGAGATCCATGGAAACCTTCAGGTGTGCCAGCTGGCTGCTGCTCTGGAGGGTTCAGAATGAACTTTGAATTGCTGTGTGGCTCATCAGTGCCTAAAAATCAGTGTGTGGGGACAGTAACCACCCAGACTGAGTGTTCAGAGGGTCTTTGTTGCATTTTGCACCTTTCAGTAATAAAGCCAAGCCTGCCATTTTTTCCTTTTTTTCTGCCTGTGAGTTCAAGAGTTTCCATCAGCACTTCCAACCAGTCCTGCTGGGATACAATTTTCCTTGTAGTGAGCTGCTACAGAGTTGCTGTGCTCCTTTCTGAAGTTTTAGTGGCAGATTAAGTCACTCCTCCATAAATGCCACCTGGAAAGTACTTTGGGCCCATCTGTTTTGTTTAATAAATCGTTGTTGATTATTGCTAAATTTAATTTCTAGTTTCCGAGACGGTATCTTGTATCAAATTCTTGTTTAAAATAGAACAAAACCTGGATGTCATCAGGGCTCTGGTTTCATAAGCAGTGACATGGGTGCACACAGTCACCTGACAATCCACTTGTATCAGCTGAAAGCCAAAATTTTTGGATGGAGTTCAGCTGTTACCTCATATGAAGCCCACAGAGTTTAGCTCGTTGCTCCTAACACTGGTTGGACTTCTCAGTGTCTCAATAAATTATGGAGATGCTTAAGCAGAACTAATCATCTGCTAAAGGAAATTTGGACAAATGCCTCAATTTTAGGCTGGACAGTAGTTGGTTGAGCGTGCCCAGCCTGGCACTGGGACAAGGTTCCTGCTTAGAACCCTGGAGTGGCTGCACAGAGCCCTGAACGTAATGAAAGATCCTTTTGAGCCTCTTCTGAATCTAAAAAAAAATTCCTTTCCAGCCCAGCAGTTTGTGGCTGGGAGGTTGCACTGTGGGGCATTGATGCTGTGGAATTGTTGGTGCTGCTGTGGTTTTAGCAGGGAGGCACAAATGTGCTGTGGGGTCTGTGGGGCTGCTACTGCCTCTGGGGCTGCTCCACAAAGGATTTCTCCTCTGCTGCATGGAGTCTGCAGGGTCCTGATCCCCCTCTGGCTCTGCCTGTGCTGTCAGGGCGTGCTGGAGGTTCTGTGTGGGGTGAATTGTGTGGAAGGAACACTTCCTCTATCCCAGCCTGGCCGTGGATGCTTCCAGGGATGGGGCAGCCACAGCTTCCCTGAGCAACCTGTGCCAAGCCCTCACCACCCTCACAGGGAAGAATTTCTGCCTAATTTCTCATCTAAACCCGCCCTCCTTCAGTCTGAGGCCGTGAACTTCATCCACCTGGAGTGAAAAGTTGCTTTCCTCCCCTATCTGTTGAAAGAAAAGGAGGTGGTTTGGGCTGGTGGCTGTGCTGATAGGGTGGGAATTGCAGCTCTTTCCTTCCCTGAAAGCTGCTCTGCTCTCTGAACAAACACACTCTATACCTCTGCTTGCCTCTCAGAACTTGTATTCTTATTTTGGTGTTATTTTACTCTCTTTAACCTCAGTGAACAGAGGAAATGTCCTCTCTAAATTCAGTCATTTGTTGGGAGATTTTGCAGAGATTCCCTGGCTGAGATACCACAGCGTGACAGCATCTCCCACGTGCTCACTTATCTGCTCCTTCTAACTGAGAGATAACAAATCTCAAATCTCTTACTTTGGGTAAATTTAATGTGAGACTCCCCCACCTACCCCCTAACTGGTGTAAAAAGGTCCATTCTCATGTTCCTGCAGATCAGATCTGTCCAACACTTGAACTTTGCCAAAGAGCACAGGGAGGGCTCCCTGCCAGGGACTCCAGTTCCACTCCACTCTCTGGTGCAGAGCTATCTTGTGCTGCTGCTGCTGTTGTTCACTTTTATCTTGGTGCCAGGGCTTGACCTGGAGAGTCTTGGGCTTTTTGCTGCTCTGGGAATATGTGGAATTTTATACTTCATGGGGATGTAAAAGTAAAGCTTTTCTGGTACTTTGTTGGTTTGGGAACTGGGGTATGGATATTAATTTGATTTAAGCTTGGCTGTTTATTTGAATTGATGTTTGGATTCAGTGGGTATTTTGAGTGTCAGGGTGTTGCTTTTGGACTTGCAAGGAAGCTCAGTGATTCGGGCTGTGTGTCCTGGGAATGGTCCCTTTCCAAATGCATCTGGCATGGCAGATAAACAGCCACGTGTGTGGTTAGGAAAAGGAACTTCTGGCAAACTATTGGCACTTGGGTGTTTGGGAGGGATCCTGGCAGCTTGTACCCATTTGGGCTCTGTAAAAATTCCTGCTTTGGGCTAAAGACCTGCCTGGACTGATGCTGGAATTCTGTGTTAGCAGGGAAGGGAAGTTATTTCTCTGCCAGGCAGTGCAGAGAGGGCTGGTTTTGCTCTGAGCTCCATCCTTTATTTAATTTCCTGAAATCCTGAGGCTCAATTCACTGTCAGAGCTGAGTCAAGTTTCATTTGTTTTGACCTCTAGGTGAAGCCCTGGTTTTGACAGTGTCTGTGTTCAAGCCAATTCTGGCTCTTTAAAACATGGGTAAAACTCTCTTTGACAGAGTACAGATTGCTGCCTCCAGTGCCTGGTGCCTGAGGCGTAGGGAACCGTTTATTCCAGCTGTGGAATTCTGCTTCCCTTTCTGGACAGCATTTCTGCTTGTTCCTTCCCTCTGCCTTCCTGTGAAATCAGATGCAAGGACAGAGCTAAAGCTGGAGCAGATCTTAGGGAGGCTTCAGCTGCCTGAGTCTTATCACCCAGGTCAAATTGTATTCTCATCATATTTACAAAACACAGAGCCCAAATGGATGGGGAGAGCTGCCCTTTCCACACCCTTCACAGGCCAGATCCAGAGGGAAACAATCCCCAGTCCTTTTTCTGGGGAGTGTGTGTGTGTGTGTGCTGCAGGCTGCCTTCCACATGAGGCAGCACATGCATCCCTGCTTCGGAGACCCACGGGAACGTCACCCTGGCATGTGGCAGTGCTGGGATCAGTGCCAGCTCCTGGCTGGGATGTGCCTCAGGTACGTGTCCCTAAGGAATGGTTTTCCTTGGAGGCTGCAGGAGAGGAGCAGGCACAGCCTTTCCCTTGGTGTGCCAGCACTGAGCAGGGGTGGGTTCTGTGGGGTGGTGGGCTTTGGGGAGCACTGCATGCAGGACATGAGCTCTGTGGGGTGTGTGTGGGGTGGATGGGCAGCCCTGCCACGTCCTTGTGCAGCTTGTTTTCCTAGGGATGCTGCAGCAAGCCGTGGCCATTGATTTCTCAGCAGCGAATTCTTGGCAGAATATTTTTAACCAATGCTGAAGCTGCTCCTCTGGGTGTGCTCCTCCAGCAGGAAATCGTGGCCATTTCTCTCCCAGCAGTGGATTCAGCTGGTGGAAGGCACAGGGAATGTTTCTGACAGTGCCACACGAAGCTGTGTGTAGATTTGTTTCCTTGCAGCCACAACAGGCAGAACCTGTTTGGGCTGGGGGCTTCGGGTGGGGTTTTTGGGAATGAATTAAATGGGGAATTTGTGGGGTGCTTGATGATTGGGCAGTTTGAGATGCTTTTCCAAGAGGAATAAAGGCTGGCAGGTGAAAGGCAGTGAGTTCTGGGGTAGATACATCGTGCTGGGGTGTCCCTGTTGGTTAAACTCTGCTCCCTCTCAGATCCCTTGGCTCTGCTGAGGTTTGTGTGCAGAGTGAGGCTGCCCTGACTCCACAGCATGTCCCTGTCCCCTGCTGGTCCCTGGGTGTGCATGGAACTGGCAGCACATGGCACTGCTGCTGCCCCTCACCGTGTCACCATGTCACCCTGTCACCTGCCCTGGCCTCAGCCCCCTGGCCCTGCAGGGAGGTTACCTTCTGTCACCTGGTTAGCGTGGCACTTCTCCCCTGGACACTTGTTCCTTTTCTGAGTGATCCCCTTCTGGCTGGCTGCATTTTGGGATTCTGTGCCCCAAATCAAAGCTGTGCTGCCTGGCTATGGCCTTCCACCAGGACACACCCAAATATCCCCAAATTAAAAAATTTCCAGCTGCTGTGCCTAGTTCCAATCCGGGTTTTACCATCAGGGCACTGCTGCAGTCACTGCCCTTCCTTATCTTGCCTCTACCCCCAAATTTGCAATTTGTGTCTTTGTGTGTGCAGGGCCAGGAGTTGGACTTTGATGACCCTTGTGGGTCCCTTTCCATCTCAGGATGCTCCATGATTCTGGTGCTGAGTAAACATTCTTCCTTCCTCCAGTGAGTTACTGGACTCTGCCATGCTGTAGCACTTTACTTGTGAGGATATTTATTCTTCCAGCGCATGGAGGGATCTCATCTCCATCTCATAGGTGGGGAATAGGCACAGAAAACTGAAGTGACATGTCCAGGGTCTCCCAGCTCCCAGGCTGGCATCCAGCTTGATCTGCCAGCTCTGTGTTTGATCTGCACCGTGTCTGTGTGCCTGCACAAGCTGCCTCTGACAGACTGGAAACGCTGTCCCTGTCACCTCCCCACCCCTCCTGACAATCCCACATGGAATCCCACAAGCAGACTGACCCCCTGGGGTCGCAGAGCCCGCAGCTGAGGATGTGCTCACCCACTCCTGGAGCAGCATCCCCGTGCCTGCTGCTGCA